>CAIGRB010075640.1:0-39351 GCA_903798255.1 Fraxinus quadrangulata
AGTCTCCTCTTCTTTTTCTTTATTTCTTTGGATTGTTTAGCAGTCATTTCGTCCACTATAGGTTGAGCAAACAATCTCATCGCCTCGAACGCGTCATCGGGCCTTCTTCGATATTTAACGGATCTCGTCTTGGGCTCGACTCCTGAATCATATCAGCCTGTTTGAACCTGTATTCTACTTTCACATTTTTTACAATTGTCCTTGACATTTAAAATTCAATATATACTAAGTAAGATAATAAAAATAATATGTAAAAATATATAAAATATATTTTCGACAATGATAATCATCATGTATAGTATAGAGTGCATTACATTCTATTTTCTTTGCTAAAGCAAAATTGAGATAATGGCTACAGAATTCCATTAAGGCGACGACGGCTTGGAAGGACCTTTGAAATTCGATGATTCAAATGATAGCTTTTACTAATGAAAGTTCAATATAAACTATAGCAGCCGACACATAAACCCATGGCCAAGAGCTCCACTTTTAGTTTACAGAATTTTCCCAATTTCTCACGGACAAACTTTGCATGGACGGATGAAGAAAATTTTAACTTGGTTCAGTTCGGGTCAGCACTACCAATAACATTTTTTAAAAAATATTGTAAACTGGTAATACAAATTATTTTTTCAATATCTAAGTAGGAATAAAAGAAATAAAATATGTCATCAAATACATATTTCAACACTTTTTAAATTACTGCAAATATGCAACTCAGTAGCGTCCAATATATAGCATAATAGCATCCAATTTCAATTGCAACTTTTTGTGCGCGGCCGGCCCAAAAAGAGTTTGTAGGACGAACAGCGCATAAAGTGCCATTTGGATGACTACAAACGAGAGTGACATGACTCAGTTATTCAAATGAATGAATTCGATTGATCGTGATATTTACAACTTGGCTTGCAATTGCTACTTGTTAGGCCAAGTCATTGGATAGGGTTAATAAATTACAAATATAAATAAACTTATAAAAAATGGTAATTTAGATTTGGAATTGGATATTTATGATTCCGATTCAAGTACCAAGAACTGGTCGAGATCCAGTTGCTTCTCGATTTTCAGTTTTGATTTCTAATTTTTCATTTAAAGTCAGATTGGAACCTCTTATTTCGATTTGTGAAGTTCAATTTACATAAATGCCCAGCCTAATAGCATTATCTGGACATGTGTATAAAAAGTTAAATGGAGAATTTCATAGAAGGTTCAGCCGTAGCAATGGAGCGATCAACAAATGAATCTAACTAATATGTATCCTCTTTGGGGATACATTGCAATACTATGTGAAGATATTTTTTTAATAATCTTTAATGTAATTTATGTATCTTTAATAATATTTTCATGAATGCATATACAGGTATGGTTCTAGCATTATATTTCGACTATATGGGATGATAATAATTAATTCATTTGGAGGAGTCCACCAATCATGATTTGATAATTGAAAGATATATAAAGATTATGCAAGTCACAAAAGGATGAGAAGATAATGAAAAGATAACGATAGAAGCCCTTCTTGTCTCCACTCCCACCCATCCCACCCCCAATCTCTATCTCTCTAGAAAAATTTCGACTTTTGTAGAGAGATTATAATTTTTTTCTTGGATGTGGGTCTAACATCGATGGCTGGGATATGGCGTTGTAAAGAGAGATTTTAATGGATGTAGCATTAAGGGCAAGAGGAAAAGTGGTGGAAAAAGATAAGGTGTTTTGGCAAAATTTCAACCGTAAAGAGATTAAGTCTCTATCTGGTGGAGATTAAAAATCATATTTTTAATATATTTTGATAAGAGTTGATAAAATGTATGATTGAAAAGTTGTGTGTCTTATAAAATATGTTGTTAAAATTAACCATTTACTTTAATTTGAATTTAAATTTAAATTTTGATTTAATCTCCAACAGATAGGACTAAACTCCAGGAGAAATCAAGAAATACAAATCAAACAAAATTAAAGTTGATTTAATTATGGGTTTCTAATTATTGCAGATCTATCAAGAAATAAATAAAAATACATTGTAACAACTAATTTGAATAATACGCACTCTTGGGATACAATTCACCCTTAATTGGTTTGTTGGTATGGCGTGTTCGAAGTACTTATAAACATACAAGGCAAATCTTATGCGAGAGATTTGGAATACAATAATTAGTTCGAGTAGAACTTAAAAAAAAAAAAAACTTTTAAGAGAAGCGTTTAGAGTACTTATAAATCTACACAAGTCTTTGGCAAGTGAAATGAATATAATTAGATCCTTATATTGTTGTAACAACCACTTTAAATAAAAATATCCTTACAATTGGTTTACAAGGGGAGGATGTCTAAAGTATGCTTATAAATTTATAAGACCTTTTACGAGCCATGTGAGATACAATTAGATCGTGGCATTCCACGCCTCTTCAAATATGTCAACAGCAATCCAATTTTCCAAATGGATTGACATCTTGAAATGGACTCAAAAATATGTATGTACATATATTGTGCTTTTGTTACATTTCGTTATCCCCCAAAAAATGTAAAAGAATGCATAAATATAATCAATATGGGTGATTGGAATTCCAAATAAATTGATCGAGAATCAAATATCTTGGTATTTATATATGAAAAGTGCAAGAAAAGAAGTATAGAAGCAGGGCCACCATACCCCCGCCCCTACACAACCTACCCCATCAAAGTTCCCATAACCGGGAATGGATTATTTTGTTGAAAAAGTGTGCAACTTTTGGGGAGCAAATTTGTATGGGCCCCTAATCCCCACAAAACATATAATCTATGGTATCCAAGAAATATGATATTTGTTTTGGGAAAATTCTTGACACCATTGACCACCCTCAAATATTGTATCATTAGCAAGTTAGTCACCAGTTTTTGAATGAGCAAGTTAATCATCAATCTTTCAATGTAGTCGTATCATCAATTTTTAATAGCGAAAATGGTCTAAGTTTTCTATCTCAAGGCCATTAAGTTGGGTAAGTCTTTCTTCCACTTCTTTTTTCGAAAATGAGAGAGATCTGGATTAGATGTCTCTCAACTTTCACAAAATTTCGTCTTGTATTAAATTTTCAAGTACAAATTAAAATTGTAATGAAAAATCTAAGTTCATAGAATTAAAAATATGGAAATCACATGACTATAACATAGATTACGATAGATATTGCCAATATGTAGGGATAGCAAAATTTCTCAACCTGCCACACTCCGCCTTGTTAGGAATTCTGCATGGGATGGGTAGCCTTGAACTTGCCTCAACTCATATATTTTATTATTTTTATGTTTAAATTTAAATTTAAATTGTATTTTAAAGATAAATTAAAACACTAAATGTGATGGAAATGGAGATATTTTAATCCTTGTCTCGTCTCCCAAAAATCCTCGATAGGGAGGACCGTCCACCCTATCGTCATCCCTATCAATAAGATTAAGAATTGATTGTGCAGTCTTGATGGTGAAAAGTTGAGAACCATTATGTTACATTTAAAAGGTTGAAAACCAATTTGTTACTATATATCAGGGACCAGTATGAAGTTTTTCCTTATTCTCTCTTTTTTCTTATTTACTAGTGAAGGCACGTGCGTTGCACATGTAGTGGGTGATGTAATGTAACAAGTTCAGAAGCTTATATATGGGCTTATACAACCATAAAGATTGTTGGGACTAACTAATGTTTGGTTGAAGATAGAACCTGGACTGGAATGGAGTCATCATCTACTTCAAAATGGAATTGAATGGTCAAGAAATGCATCGATAAATATCCGCAAGCATTCAAACCTCCAATTAATAAAATGAAGCAGTTAAACAGAGAATGTGTATGGACCACCAGTTTCATTCATAACCTGAGCAGAAGAGTCAAATATCCTGGAAGCCAGCCATATAACTTTAAGAGATTTATCTGCCTTAATTTTAGCATTTGTGTCAATATGTCCCTGCAAGTACAATTTTCGTTAAAAGACAGAGATTCATTACATGCATCTAGTTAGGAAATGCAAAATAATCTCAACCGGTCAGCAGGTACCTGAACAAAGTCCATATAGTCTATTCAATAAAGATGATTACCAGACAAAAATTGCTCTTCCATTCAGCCAGAAACTAAAATTGCTCCTCTATTCAGCCAAATCCACATTCAACAGGCAGATTTAAATTTTCATGAGATAAAGAAGTAGAAACGACATCGCCGATTGAATTTTCATAGCTACAATTTTGGTCGGTGGAAGAAATGAAGAAGAACACCACAAATAATATCTACCACAAAAAAGAAAGTTTCTACAAATCCAAGAATGGATGCAATGAGAATTTTTATTAATCTAAGTTACAAAGTAGTGATATCTACCTTTAAGTTGAATTTCAATCTCTCGGCAACTCTGTTGAATTCCCACCAAATAGTCTACACCAGACTTTTAGAATAAAGCATCCAGTGCAAAAATAAATAGCAACCTTTCATAACTCCATACACAAAACACTACTGATGCAGATTCTTTCTAAAGCTTGAAATTGTTTGCTATAAGGATGGAATCCTAAGTTGCTCTCCAAATAATAGAGAGTCCTAACACTGGGAATCATGAGGCCCAAAAAACATTACAAATAGCAACAGAAATTTCAGTTCTCTATCAATAGCCCAAACAATTGAGTGAACTTGCTTTCATTCTGCCTTCCAACCACCTAACAATTGTATCCTGCCTTTTCTCGTAAAATCAATTAACCTGCATGGCAAAAAGATTTGACCTGAGATTTCACTAAACTTTGTGTTAATATTAACCATCTAATACCAAATCAAAATGAATAGGTACATTCTTTGTCCTATGTTTTTTAGGTGCTTCACAAAGAACATCACTTAAAAATAACATATGGAATATTTCATTTACATTACAAAATTTCTAATTCTACTTAGTTATAAAAAATTGAGAGAATTTTTTTGATAATCTGGACCATTACCTTTTATAACTTGATTAACATCAGAATCACCGACGACTGACTGGAGTGGAAGCACTACTTCAACCTTTCCTTAAATTGAGATGACAAATGCTGAGGACATTTTTCCTCACCAAAGCAATAAAATTTCCCATCAAACTCCAATCAACTTGCGCAAAAAAAGAGAGAGTAAACAATATATACAGAAAAGAAAAAGGATACCACATTTTGTACGTTTGAACAAGTTATATACATTCTATGAAACAGGATCAAGTATTTGATTGGAAGAAAAATAGTCAATAACAATGTAAACAACTTAGTTCCTTTGGCAGTGAAGAGATTTTTTTCTTCATACGAAAAAAAATGTTGACCATTAGTATTTCCTTGAATGGTCTTTCGTTCTAACTACATTCAATGAGCTGAAGAATAGATGTATGAAAGGCAAAATGTGCATACAAATATCTATATGACATTGGAAAGCTAAAACTTTTGCATTCTGTTAGACTCATTTAGCACCGAACTCGTGTTCAGAGAACCAATTCAGAAAGATAAAAGTCATACCAAAATCATCATTGTCCATAATGTAATCAAGGGGGCCTTGACCAGATCCATGGTACAACTTTCCATCATTTGAAAGGGTAACATAAATCTTTTCAAATTGTCTAGACCACCACATGTCCTTAATGCAACTGGAACCAACAAGTGAGACTGAGAAGGATGGTTTTTGCTCCTGTTAAATCGCCACAGAAAGAAAGATAAAAGATATCACTTCGACAGATTCACCGTATATAAATTGAAGAAAAAAGAGGGTCAGTTTTATATGCTCTAAATAGAAAACAAATTTTACAGGTCTTATAAATTAGCTTGGTCTATGCTAGTTTTGCAGCATCTGATTCCTTTACATCCCCCATTATATCTAGCAATAACAACAGCATGAACACTATTCCACTATTTCTTATTTAATTTCTTGTTTTCCTCCTGCAGTTGAAAGGACCCTCTTAAGTTCTTAAAAGTTCCAGCCTTATTTTCAGTTGGTCTTTACCATTTAACTTAAATTCAGTTCATTTTCCCAGATAAAGCTCTTATTATTTTAGGGGTCCAAATTTTCTTCTCTTCATAATACTCTTGAGGAGGACCGAAGACATTCCAAATTTTTTTTCTGAAAACTTAGATTTGATAAATACTAATTGCAAATAGTTTGAAGATTTTATAGCTAATAATATTTATCTAATAAGCATATATCAACATAGAAAAAATGCTTAATCTGCCAACCTTAAACCATACCTTGTGGAGCAAACTGCTAACAGCGAAAAAATGGATATCCCTTGCCACAGTAGCTGCAAGCACGGAATTTTAACATCAACTATAGCATGATACTCACTTCATATCATAAATAAAGCAGTGATGACTCAAAAGATCTCTCAATTACCCCACTATAGTTTCGAAGGATCTTTCCACAATACATGACTCTGTAATTTGATATAACAGCAACTAACAAAGACTGGAAACCTGTTACAAATCATTTGAAGAAAAATGCACCAAATAGGTTTTACCCAATTTAATAAATATCCACAAATAGGGAAAAAAATTCAACGGTAATATACAAATAAAATCATTTTGTTGTAGAAAAACTAAATAGGTTATGATCTACTAAGCAACAATCAATAAATCAAGGGCACAATAAGATATTCACAAAAAACCAACTAAGGGGTTGGATTAATAAAGTAAAAATCATGTAGTATGAGTGAAGAATTTTATCTTTAGTGGTCAATAAAGCAAAGCACCAATGATTCATAGAAAGCCCACAATTTATGCACTGTAAAAAATGAGCAATGCATACCTTTTGATATGCAGAAACTAAAATTGCTCCTCTATTCAGCCAAATCCACGATCAACGGGCAGATTTATGATTCAGAGAAAGCCCACAATTTATGCACCGTAAAAAATGAGCAATACATACCTTTTGATATGCAGAAACTAAAATTGCTTCTCTATTCAGCCAAATCCACATTCAATCGTCAGATTTAAACTTTTAGAGATAAAGAAGTAGAAACGGCATCGTCGATCGAATTTTCGGAGCTACACTTTTGGTCGGTGGAAAAAATGAAGAAGAACACCACAAATAATATCTACCAACATACAAATAGTGCAAAAGAGGAGATTAAAAGACGCGGTGATTTTCGTGAGCAGAGGGAAGAACTATGGAGAGAGAATGAAAGCAAATCTGACATGAAAGAACGAAAAGAGATATATTGCGTGTCAAATAGAGGAAAATGTGTCTCAAAGAGAGTAAAAGAAAAACCCAACAATGATGAAACCGCTTCAACTCACTCCAACGCGGCTCAGCTTTGTTAGAAATGTGACGGCTCAGCTTAGCTAGAAATGTGGCTTATGAACAGTAAAAAATATTCACTCTTTTATATGTAGTTAGATTTTCCATTTCGTACTTGTCCTCTCCATTTAATTTTCTTATGCCTTGAATCTGTTCCTCATCAATATTGAAAAAGAGTGTGTGATCCTCAAATGATGAGTGGAAAAAAAAAAAAAAAAAAGAAAAGTAGAAGAATGAGACTACTTTGCACATAATACTATTTATTATTATTATTCATTTATTTAAAATTAGTCTTGGTTTCTATATACAGCTCATCCCTTCTTTACGCCCAGGAGGGTCTCTCTCTAGCAAACACACAAGCACACATGCACTAAATTGTGCTAGAAAGCTCAGAGTCTTTTCCTATATGATTACTCTGCAGAGTGGCAATCTAAATTGATTGATCTCGCAGATGGGCGTCGGGAAGAAAATTGGTGCCGGGCATGAAATTCTTTAGTGTGCTGACAGGTGGGTTTTCCTTGAATTTTCTTAAATATTCAGTCTTTATTATTTTTAGATTTAAATTTTACTGCACTGGTGAAGCCGGGGTGCTTTGCCCATCGGGTTTGAATCTTATAGGTTATTCTATGACAAGTACTGTTCCCATAAATTTTCTTATCCAGGCAGGGTTCAATTTTTGTCCACCATTCTCTTGTACAGAGTTTGGCTATTTAGGTTTTGTTCTTTGCTCCTGTTATTTCCCTTCTTGGGTTTTATTTCATTAAAGAGTTTACCTTTTCCTTCATTATTTACTTTAGCTTTACTGCTTGGAAATATAGGGCAACTGAACCAGCAATAATCTATAGCTTATAATTTGTGAGTAATAGTCCCAGTTGTTTTAGTACCTTGATATGTTTTCACTGGTGGTCTGCGAATGACTTCCTGTCTGTCTTTTGAATTCTTTGTTATTTGTGTTTTACCAAGTTGTGAACAAATTTCACATATGTCAGCTGCTATTTTGAATTGTCTGAATTCGTGGCTGTTGTAAAGTGTCATTATATGGAGTTGGGGAAGGACCTATTCTTTTAAATCTCTTATTCAATTCCAAGTGTGGCAGCATGCTTGTCACTGAAAGTGCAACTGAACTCAACTCAATGAAGCTTTATCTGATACATATTTTGAGAAAGCTAAAAATTATTAAGTAAATTGTTTAATTTCAAGCATTTTTCTCTTTTGGGTATTTTAAGGAAAATGCACATTATATTTAAGATAAAACTTGCAGGAAAACTGAAACATGGAACGGGCTAGAGTGGATTTAAGAGCCCATCGCTCTGGTTCCACACAATCAGAGGAATCAGCTTTGGATTTGGATAGAGATTATTGTCAGAATCTCAATCTGCCTTTGTCAAGTGCGGTTCCATTGCAAGCCTTCACATCAGGTGGTCAGGTTGACAGCAATGCTGCTTATTTTTCATGGCCTACTTCCAGCCAGGTAATAGATACTGCTGAAGATAGGGCAAATTACTTTGGAAATCTTCAGAAAGGGGTTTTACCTGAAACCTTTGGACGACGACCATCAGGACAGCAAGCTACGACCCTGCTTGAACTGATGACAATTAGGGCATTTCACAGCAAACTTTTGCGGCGCTGTAGTCTTGGCACTGCAATTGGCTTCCGGATCAGGCGGGGTGTATTGACTGATATACCAGCTATACTTGTATTTGTTGCTAGAAAAGTTCACAGGCAATGGCTTAATCATGCCCAATGTCTACCAGCTGCTCTTGAGGTTCTAAATTTTGGTGATTATGTTATTAATTTTGATATATTCTGGCTTTTACCTTTAGGTACTGCTGCTTTGTGAGTAAGCATGAGTTGTGGCTTTCACACTCATAAAGTTTTCTTGGGGTTTGTTATTATTCTTCAAATGATATCTTCATTTCATGGTTACAATATTGGGTTTGGCTCATTAGAATTTCTTTAGGACCAGTTTAAACTTGTAATTTTTTATGTAAAAATGTAGAGATTTAAAACAATATCAGCTACACTAAAACCTTTGGAACTCGAGTCGTGGAAGAATTAGAAGTTCTTTCCTGTAAGTCTTACAAGCTCCTGGAATTTGATTGTCTTTGTCATTTCTTGAGCAGGGACCTGGAGGTGTATGGTGTGATATTGATGTTGTTGAATTCTCTTATTATGGAGCACCTGCAGCCACCCCAAAGGAACAACTGTATACAGAACTTGTGGACGGCTTGCGTGGAAGTGATCCATGCATTGGTTCTGGTTCCCAGGTAATAAATTATATTTCTTGTCATTCTTATGCATTCTTGTAATATATTCATGCCTCGTATTCTGTCAAATAAGAGAATGGTTTTTATATTTAAATATTACAAAAGAAATGCTAAATCATAAATCTTCTCTTATGGCAATGCTTTCTCCCAGGATGCTGTTTACGATTTTTAGAAGTTCTCCCGAGCAGATATAATTTTTATTGTACTTCTGGTACCCTTGTGCTTGCTTCATTGTTTATTGGTTCTCTTAGATATAAAAAGAAGGTTTGTGAATACAAGTAGTCCGATGTACATGGTTTGTCATGATTATGAATATGTGGCAAACAATTCTAGTGATTACATAACTGACTTATGTGTTGCTCTGGGTTTTTATTTGCTGCTATATAAATAATTATACTGATGAGAAGTATAGTACATTTCTAATATTTGGCTATATAATTTACAAGAATGAATATGTCAGGCTATTTATGCACCCCATGAATTAATCCACTAGACCATTAGATCACGTGTATGCTTCCTAGTCACTGTTTTTCAATTTTGGCAATGTTTGTATCCTCTTCTCTTCTCTTCTCTTCTCTTCTCATTGACATCAGTTTTCTCTTTGTGCACTATGTGCATCATGAGAGCTTCTAATAATGTTCATAACTATGTTATAGACCCACAATTAAATTTCAGCCTTTATGCCTTGCTGTTACCATTTCTACATAACCCTGGATTCAAGCATTCTCCCTTTTTCGCTTTATTCCTGGTTGTTTCCTAGTTACACCTTCCCAGTGTTTAATAATCTTACGCATTGTTAGGTTGCAAGCCAAGAAACATATGGAACCTTGGGTGCTATTGTGAAAAGTCGGACAGGAAATAGGCAGGTTGGTTTCCTTACTAATCGGCATGTGGCAGTTGATCTTGATTACCCAAGTCAAAAAATGTTTCATCCCTTGCCCCCAAGTCTTGGACCAGGGGTATATTTAGGTGCTGTGGAAAGGGCTACATCATTTATAACAGATGATCTGTGGTACGGAATATTTGCTGGAACAAACCCAGGTAAAGCGATTTAAGATTATAAAATGTAATTGATTAATTATCCACTCGGTGCTACCATATCATAGAAGTTTGTGTTTCTTAAGTCATCCTGCTTTTCTGATTCTACTGTCTAGATAAATAATTCTCAATGGAAGGAGAATTATTGGAAATGTGTAAGTGTGAGGAGATATATACGTAGGGTATCACTAAAGAAAGAAGTGAGTAACTACTGATGAGGCAAAAGGTGGAAAGATTGTCTAAGCTTTCCTTAGCAATTTATTCTGTACCAATATATTTATAGATCAGTAATGTACCAGTAACAAACTGGATGTCACCAATTACATAAGCATTTGGCCCATACTAGTTTACCACTGTAATTGAATAGTTGGTCTATTATTTGTAGCATGAATAATTCCTTACTGTTTCGTTGTATCATTAGAATATATTAAATGTTTGTTCATTTATCATATGGTCTTTCTTCGATCTGATTTTCCTTGGCTTTGCTCTGGAATGCTTATGCGCTAAGTTTCTTGTGAAAAAGCCTTTCATTCATGTTATTGTATAATCACTCGCGATTCCACTGTACACAAACATTCAGATTGCGTGAGCAATGTTTCTGTAACTGGAGATTGTTTTTCTTTAAAATAATAAGGTAAAATATTGGCTTGGCAGAGGTTGATTTGAGATTTCATGCTGCCATTCCACTTATAAAAGTTACTCTCATTGGGTATGTTGGGCTTTATGTTTTGGTTAATAGTTGTGTATGCCAATAATATGATTGCTGAGTCCTATTTTGCATCTTTAGAACCTTATCTAGTTAGCACATATAAAGGTATCTCATGATTTCATATTTGTACTAGTGGGTATCTAATATGTCCTGACTCCATATATGACCATTACAATCTTATGATAATGCAGAAACATTTGTTCGGGCAGATGGGGCTTTCATTCCTTTTACAGAAGATTTTAACATGGCCAATGTGACTACACTTGTGAAAGGTCTAGGTGAAATTGACGATGTCAATAATATAGACTTGCAGTCTCCCATCAATAGTCTCATTGGAAGACAAGTGGTGAAAGTTGGAAGGAGCTCTGGCTTGACAACTGGGACCATAATGGCCTATGCCCTCGAGTATAATGATGAGAAAGGAATTTGTTTCCTTACCGATTTTCTTGTTGTTGGCGAGAATCAACAGACATTTGACCTTGAAGGCGACAGTGGAAGCCTTATTCTTTTGACAGGTCAAAACAAGGAGAAACCCCGGCCTGTTGGGATAATTTGGGGTGGGACAGCTAATCGTGGTCGGTTGAAATTAAAAGTTGGCCTGCCTCCCGAGAATTGGACCAGTGGAGTTGATTTAGGGCGCCTTCTTGATCTCCTTGAACTTGATCTCATCACATCAAACGAAGGCCTTCATGGTTCGTATAGGTCTAATTGTCCTCATGACTGTGATTAACTTTCTTGATCCATATAATAGTAGTTGACTTATTTATAAAAGGCCTGACAATATCTCATTTAGAAAAAAGATTTAACTATGATTTTTGATGGAGAAATTACTAGAAAGAACCACAGTGGTAGTTGTAATTATCAATTTTCTCAATAATTTGATAAATAAAAGTCATGGCAGTATAAATTTGTTTACAGGTCAGAGATATTGACACAACTTTAACTCCATAAGGCATCCAAATAGTACTTTCTAGCCTGAGAAGGGTGATTTTTCTGATCATAATTGATGAATTAGGCACAGGCATTAAAGATCACATGAACGTGCTTATATATGGACCTGCGTTCTTGTAAATAAATTCCCACTACTCCAACTGTTGTATATGTCTATTTATTTTGATAGTTGTCCGAATTTTCCACTTCCATTTCCAGGGCAAAATTGGGTCTAGTTTTAAGGGTGAGTTGGGGGAAAATGCATTGTATTTTCTTTACTTTCTTCTATGTCTATGTTTTCTCTATGATATCTTCTCCTGATTAAGCTTTGCCTAAATAGCTGCACTGCAAGACCAGAGAAATGCATCAGCAGGAGGTGATTCTACTGTTGGAGAGTCATCATCACTTGGGCACGTTACTGCAAAAGATAAATCTGAAGAAAACTTTGAGCCAATTGCTTTGAGCATCAAACAAGTTTCTACTGGCAATGATTCTCATCAAGCACTACTTCCACCATTGAGGCATGATGACTTCCATATTGAATGCGGAACTGAGAGAGCTCCGGGTGTTGAGCACCAGTTCATCCCGAGTTTTTCTAGCAAATCTCCAGTAAATCGAAACCAGGCTGCATTGAAAAATCTCTCAGATTTAAGAAATGGGCCGGAGGGAGAGATTTATGTTTCTCTGCAGTTAGGTGAACCAGAACCAAAGAGAAGAAAGCATTCTGATGCTCCATTGGACATTGGAGACTCACAATAAAACTGAGCTGCTCCATTTTTTCTCCTTGGATTATCCTTGGGAAAACTATTATGTGCAATCCTCTCCCTTCAACGATACATCAATGGTGTTCGGCTGGTACATTTTAGGCTTCTTCTATAACTCCATTATCATTCTTTTTCATATTTTTGTGAAGGTTATAGTTATAGGTTATAAAAATGAGTAAAATAACATGCATGGCAAATGCTGTAAAGGGAATTATAGCTATTTTGTGGTCGTATATCATCTTTACCAAGCTCTATGAGGTTGCAGCCCCGTCAACATATGGAAATAATATGTATTTTTGAAGTCCAGTCTCGGTTAATGTACATGATCAAGCAATAATTCCCATTCTTAGGTGCACAAATTGTTCTAGTAAATATTTGTTTCAATCCCTTAAATTGACATGTACTTAATGATTTTCGCCATTATTTGTAGACCAACAACTTGAAGCAGATTAGTTACATCCCCACTCCTATACAGCAAGAATTGTGATAAAATTTTATTACAAATTTTTTTACTTCGTAAATCCATGAAATAAAAGTTTTGCTACGCGTCGTTTATAGAATTTAAACTTGACAGGATTTCACACTATCTTTCACAAAAAACACATTTAATCTAGCTGCTCATTTTCTAGCACATTATCATATGTATTTGGGAGTGTATCTATTTTCTATACAAATAGCTTTCCCGATGAAATAATACCACAGGGATATGCCAGGATGATCAATATGTAAAACAAGAAGTCACTGAACCAATCAAGATGACGTCACTACAAAATAAGGCTTGTGATACTTCGTGTAAAAAGAAACAAACGACCACGCGGCAACTTGAGGGAACCTCTACATGGCAAAAATAATTAGGGGAGCATGTGAGACATGATTTGAAGAATCTTGTGAAAGTAACCATCAAATTTATGAGATGGACATATGCCACATCTCATAAATTCATCTAGAATTGTAATACGTTGTAGATGCTCATATTAAGAGGCAACGCAAGTCCATGAAAGATAAAGAGACTAAAGAACCCATAGAGTCGAAAAATCTATAAAAAATGCCCCAGAAAGTCATTAAAAAAAAAAAAAACCTAATATTAGAAACCATTGCCAAATTCTTGCTCCTCAGATCCTTGCTTGGTGGCAATTGTCTCCATAGAGCTGCTCTGCCAGAGCCAGTGCCATCACCATCAACATATTTGTACTTGACCTGCAAGCGATTATTAGAACCAAAGTTCCCTATGCAGTGCATCTCATACCATACATAAAAGAAATGCCATAATGTAAATAGATAAATGTGGGATAAACTAAACAATAAGATTCCATGTTAAGAATAACCCGATAGCTATACCAGAAGTAGGTAATTTATCGCAGATCAGAAACTGGAGCCTTCTCACTTCCATATCTTCAAAACACAAACTTCTGTTGGAATGTAATTAAAATTTTAAACACAGATAAGCATTGAACGCATAAATCAATTAATCATTTCCTACCTATTCGAGATTTGCAGTATTCAGTTTATGTGGGGTATCATTATTCGTCCCATAGATGTTTAAAAAATTTAATGTGACTAGGAACTTCAGCACAACTCTTTCTGCGTCACATTAGTCCAATTTAGAATCCCGATATTAAGGAAATTCCATATTGATGACTAAAAATGATGTGGGAAATTTAGATCTACTTAATAGAAATTAGTAGAGCGATTGCTTGCAATTTAGAAAAATTGAAAGACAATTTAATTGATTGAAGTTTAGAGTGTACTGGAGAGAATACATTGAGTTCCAGCACTTTGAAAATGACCATTTACCCTATATATAGGCTTCTAAATCAAGTAAGACGTTGTATCAGCTACAGAGCCAACCTGAAATTGCATGCCACAGCCCAAATTTAAGGCTGCTGATTGGTTGTTAGGTCGGTTTAACAGGTCATCATTGTACTTTGGTCGTAGTTGTGGCCTAGGTCATGATTACCTGTCACCTATGTAATCATTGTTGATTTCTGATTGGCTGAAATGAGATACTGGTGTCAGGAGTGCCACTGTGATAGTGATCATCCAATGGTGATGACATCACTTAAGAGACGTGTTCAAGGTTGCAATGATGATATTTCTAGAAACGACGGGTATAGACTGAATTGACCTATCATGAATCGAGCTGACCAGTCATGGGTAGAGTTTATGTGTCATGGGTCAAGCGCACATATCATAGGTCGAGCTGACCTGATGACCTTTTAGTCCGCCATCTTTGAAGTGAATATTGAATCTGCATAATGTATCCTTCTTAAGTTGTGGTAAGTTCGAGATGGTTTTATCAGTTCGACAGCAGCAAATGTCGCCCAAAGGTTTGGATGTTTACTTTAGTAAAGTTCAGACCTCTATTCACAGTTCGGAGTAACAACAATCTTGCTTTTTGGAAGTTAGTCAATCGAAGTTGGTTAATTAATGAGGTCTGATCAATGGCTTTCAACCTTATCTAAGTGATCAATGAGGTCTGATCACCGAAGAGTAGGCTTCTATCTAAGTGTTGCAACACTTACTACCTTAAATCATGCTGTTGAAAAGAAGACTTTGTGCCATTGAAGAGTGAACTTGTGCCTAGGTGTTGTAGCTCTTACAATCTTAGATCGTTCTACTTGATAGGGGGCTTTATTCGAATATTTTTCTTCCAATATTTCTTAGCACGGGCATCTATTTTATTGAGGTTGGCTTATGCAAAGACATTTGGCGGTACATTTTCCTGGCACCTCAACTTTTATTGATGGTATTTTTTTAGAGGTTCCGCGTTTCAAGGGTAAATGAGAGGTGTGCTTTGCATATCTGCCAATTTATAATTGCTCTTTGATGGAATTTTGATTATATTGTAAGGTTCCTCCCAGTTAG
This sequence comes from Fraxinus quadrangulata, assembly GCA_903798255.1. Taxonomy (NCBI): domain Eukaryota; kingdom Viridiplantae; phylum Streptophyta; class Magnoliopsida; order Lamiales; family Oleaceae; genus Fraxinus; species Fraxinus quadrangulata. The sequence continues at coordinate 15,814 of CAIGRB010075640.1, forward strand.
GACCTAGGGATTCGAGGTTGAGTTTCCTTGCAATAAGGAAGACCTTCCTAAGTACGATGTCTTTGATCTCAAACTCTCTTTTGCATTCTTTTTTTTATAATTCTTGGCACTTCTCTGTTTGTATAATGTAGTTCTGAGCTAGGCTTCATTCCTTTTTGGTTTAAGTGGCCACCTCTTTTGATGTTTAGTCTAAGCTGGAGGTCGATATTGAGCCTGTTTTGGCTGTGCTGAGGGTCGATGTTGAGCCTGTAGGCAACGAACTTTGGATCGATTCCCTTCGTTGCTTTTGTGACTCTAGGCGAACATATCTAGATTTTAGCAGAGAAACTTCGAGCTAACCTGGATTTATCCAGTTCTTTCACTGTTTCAACTCTTCTATCACACATTCTTACCACGAGATCTAGTGGGTGGAGGAAAGAATCTGCCACATAGACCTTGCTTATGTGGAAGGGAGTGGTGGAGCATTCGCTTACTGATATGGAGGTTGTGCTTGTGTTCGAGATGTCTGAGCCATCCCTCCGGGCTTGCCTATAAATTCTCGATGTTGACCTTGCCAAATTAAGACTTCCACTTGCTTTTTGATCTCGACATTCTTTGGTGTTGTAACCCAACGACCTATTATGTAACGCCCTAAATCTAATACATTTTTTTTTAAATAAAAACAAAAATTTGAAATGTTGCCAAAATCTTCCTTATCTAATTTAAGGGAAATTTGACACTATGGAACAAATCTTGTGAGTAGATTGGTAAATCAATAATTTAATTTAACAATTTAAATGAGAAATTTTCATATATAAACAAATCTTAAAATAATACAATTTCAATTGTCAAATTTAACATGAGATGTCAACAAGGCTCAAATGCCAAAACTATTAAAATGATGTGCACTTAATTAAACCCAAAAATATTCTTAGAACAAAGATTAGCCATAAACCCCTTGCTAAAATTTTACTTGGCAACCCATAACATCACTCGTCCAATATTCCACGAATCCAACACGGTCGTTCTAATATGAAAATTATTGTAAGAGTAAATATTTTGAAAACACTTAGTACTTGACACTTTTAAATTTAAAGTAATTGGTTGCAATATCAAATAGCCGAGGAATTTCTTGAAAATTCCCATATCCTATAGGACTTACATATTTTGGTCGGTCTATTCCAAATGATTCACATAAAAATCGACCTGAATGCCTTAAAGTATTTCATGCCATAATTACATGAATATCTAGAAAAATAATAATTTAACATCGCACTATGTATTCTTACCCCAATTGATACAAAAATAAATCTGAAAATATATCTTGTAGAATAATAGAAAAAGAAATTCCTTCCAAGAGTCTACTTGTAAGTGAATTGTAGAAATTGAACTTGTGTGATTCTTAAAATAAAAACACTTTTGCTTGGGCTCCATTTTCTCCAAAATGCATTTTCCTTTTTCATCATTTTTAATCACACATTTTTCAATAAAATAATATTACACGTAAACTCAAAACGTTTTTTTTTTAACTACACATTCTCAAAAATTCAATATTCCAAAATATATTTCCCCCAAAACACATTTTAATGGAGTCCAAATTGAGGATAAATATATCTACATATATAAAGCTCTCACATCCATAAACGTAAGTCCAACAATTCAAACTCGTTTGTAGGTTAAATAAGAATTAATGAGGATAATTAATTTAGATATTATCAAGGTTAATGGGATTAATTAGGTTTAATTGATGGCTTAATAGCACAAAACATCCATACGTTTCAATTTTTTGCATTTTCACCCATATTTCAACGTTTCATTGCGGAAAATGTCATTTCACCTATTTTTAACGTAAAATGACCAATATATCCTCATATATAAATAAAACAAAAAAGAAAAGAAAAGAAAAATAAGGAATAAATTGGAATCTTGCTCCTAAACTTTAAAAAAAATGCAAATTAATTCAAAATTTATGAAAATATTAAAAATAACAAAAAAAACTTCCCCTCTCTTCTCATCTGCCTCCCTCCGTCTCCTTCAACCCCTCACCGCTGCCACCAAAACCATTGAAATTTCACCCCTCTGCAATTGAACTCTCATTGCGCTCCTACAGATGTGTTCATAATATCAAACAAATCTGAAAATCAGAATTTACAGCCATTTTCTTCAACAACAAATTCGGTTTGGCAAAACATTTCGAATACAAGCAAACAATTCAATTACCTAACACTTTAATTGCGTTTCACCACATCAAGTGGCGTTGTTACAACAGCCACCAATGCTTCGCGGCTGCTCCAGCAGTAGCATGAACCACCAACCTCTCATCACTCGCGCTCGCTCGAAAAATTTCTATCAAACCCTTTTTTGCCGCCTCTTAGGTGGTAAAATGCACTGCCGTAAAAGGTGCATTCATTATTATGGTTGTCCTATAAGATGCATAAAATGCCCTAATCCCCTCCTCCCTCAGTACCCTCATCACGCAATCCCACACCCCATTGTCGCACTGCTACTCAATTGCAGCCTCTGTTTCACCATATCCATAGGAGTAAACATCGCATCACTACAAACAGTAGCAAAAACACCCAGAAACAGCGTGTGTCACAAAATTATTTGGATTTCCACTAGAAAAATTCTTTATTTTTGGGTGCCACAAAACTGGAGGCCGTCAGACTAGGCGAGACGACAGTGATTTTCGAGTGGTAATTGGGCAACTGGGGGATACTTGGCTTTTATTTCTCCTAAGTAGCCTCTTCGACTCTATGATTTTGACATCGAACCTTAACCAAGGTAATTTCTTTACCATTTCTTAATGCATGTACTTTCACTTCGATAATATCCAAAGAGGAATTTTCATAAGTTAGATCATTGTGTACTTCCAATTAGTCATATCTATCATTTGCTTGGGATCATGCACATGCTTTCTAAGAACTTATATGTGAAACACATTATGCACTGTTGATAGTTCACGTGACAATGCTAGATGGTATGTCACATTCTTAATTCTGTCTAGAATTTCGAAATGACCTATAAATTGACTTATCAACTTTTCCTTCTTGCCAAATCTGAAATCCCCTTTTGTTGTGCAACTTTTAGAAACACTTTCTCACCGACTTCAAATTTCACCGATTTTCTTCCTTGGTTTGCATAGCTTTTCTATCTATTTTGAATGGACTTTATTCAGTCTCTAATTTTATCAATTGCTCGCACTGTCCTTGCAATAATTTCTAGACCTAAATTTGATTTTCTCCTACTTTATTCATTGAACCAGGGATCTACACCTTCTACCATAGAGGGCTTCATAAGGAGTCATGCCAATAATAGTCTGGAAGCTATTATTGTATGTAAACGCTACTAACGATAAATGTGACTCCCAACTATCTGCCAAATCGAAAACACATGCTCGGAGCAACATGTCTTCTAAGATCTGAATAGTCCTTTCAGACTATCCATCAGATTGAGAATGATGGACAGTACTGAACTTTAACTTTGTCCTCATAGCTCCTTGCATGCTCTTCCAAAAATTGAAAGTTAACCTTGGATCTCAATCTAAGATGATAAATGCTATAACTTTATGCAACCTAACAACTTCTTTGACATATAATTGATCAAACTAATCAATACTATAGTTCATTCTCACTCGAAATGAGCTGAATTTGTCAACATGTCCACAATTACCAAGATAGCATCATTTTTTTTCGTCGACTTCAAAAAACCAACCACAAAATCCATGACTATTTGTTACCATTTCCACTCTAGAATTTCGAATGGAATTAATGGCCCTAATGATCTCTAATGTTCTACTTTAACTTGCGACGTACCATACACTTCTCATCAAAGAGAAAAATTTCCTTTTTCATCTTTCTCCACCAAAATATATCGTGACAGACTCAATATAATTTTGTACCACCGGGTTGCACAACATACGAGACAGAATGAGCTTCTTTTAATATCTATTTCCTTATCTCTTCATCCTTCGATACACAACCTTCCATCGAACATCAAAGTATTATCATCTACTATTGGGAAACATTTTCTTTTACTTATGCCAACTTCTGCATTAGTTTTTTTCCTCAAAAAGGGTCATTGTCTTGGGCATTCTTGATTAGATCCCTAAGAGTATGTTGAACATTTAATGCTCCAATCCTTACAAAGCTAATAGAATGACAACTTCTAATTTCAATTTCTTGAACTCCTTTACCAACTTCCTCTGAGTTTTGGGTAAAATTGCCAGCTATCCCAATGTCTTCCTGCTAAAACCATCTGCAACTATATTAGCCTTACCCAGATGGTAATAGATAGTAAGTCATAATCCTTAACTAACCACCTTTTTTTTGTCTCATATTCAAATCGTTTTGAGTGAAGAAGTATTTCAAGTTCATGATCAGTGTAAATGTTGAACTTTCTCTTGTAGAGGTAGTAATGCTATATTTTTAGAGCATGTACTATCATCACCAATTCTAGATCATGAGTGTGATAGTTTTACTCACTGTTATAGCTATCTTAAGGTGTATGCAATCATCTTCCCATTCTACATTAGCATATATGATAAGTATATTCTGTACACTTATCTAGGTCATTAAATTAGAGTATTTGATAGTTATTTGGATGAGGTATAGCTTAATTTTGTATTAATCATGTTTGTTGGGTTGAACTCAATGCAAATTGGTGGAATTGGAAGAAAGAAACGAAAATGAAAGAAATCTAAAGTTTGGGGACCAGAGCATAAGCATTTAATAGTTGATTCGGACCAAAGAAACTATGAATGAAAATAATATAGGATCAATTGGATGTAATTAGAGATCCAAGGAGTAAAATATAGTTGAAGTATTTTCACAAATCAATTTACAGCCGAAAAGTTATGCTCCACATTTTTAGTCTCAACTTGAGACCCATTTTTCGGATAGCAAACATTCAAATTGGAAAATTTGTATTTTAAAAAGAATTGTAGCCCTTTGAATAATCTTCCTAACTCATTTTGAATCACATCAATCGGATATTAAAAGAGAAATTTATGATCAAAATATTGAAAGATGCTCAAGGACGACTTGAATAATCTTCCTAACTCATTTTGAATCACCTCAACATTTTCATTTCACGATTCAACTTCCAATTAGAGTGCCGGGATGAAAGCCTCTAATTGTGTTATAAAAATAGAATAATTGATGTGAATGATGCAATCCAACTGAGGGAATTTCGATACTTCACTGCCTCAAATTATTGAATTTAATTTCACATTTCAAACATTTAACTTCAGTGTACATTGAAGAGAATAACTCACTCATCTTGATCCTTTGAGCATTTTTCATCTCCCTATGAATATGATACCCGAAAGTTGCACTACAAATACTGTGTTATTCTTTGGGCATAATCAAATATGATAGTCAAAAAGTAGATTCAATCAATCAAAATGTTTTAATGAGAAGATGGAAAAATAAAATTCAGTGTATGTTCAAAAATTTTCTCAAGAAATATCTATCTTTTAATGGAGATTGTAATAAATTAAGTACTAAGAGAGAAATGAGAAACTTTGATGAATATGATGATTTTACAAGTTTAGTTCAATCAATCAAAGTTTCAATATGAAGATGAAGGAGAAAATTTTATGCAATGTAAGTGCAAATATCTTCTTAAAAAATATATCTCTTTTAAAGTTGATATAGATAAATTAAGCATCAAGAGAAATGAAAAACTTTGATAAGAGAAATGATTCAAGAAGTTTGATCCAACAATCAAAGTTTTTGCTATGAAGAAATAAATAAAATGAATATAAAAATGTAAGTTCAAAGAATATTTTTCAAATGAAAAACTTTGATGAGTAGATTTTCAAAAGTTAATTTGATCAAAAGTTTTTCAAAACTAAATTATTTGATAATAATAAATTATATGAGAAATCAATATAATTTTACTCAAAAGTATCTCATTTGAATGCTCTTAAGTATTGTAATAAATGACAAATGAGTTGGTATTTATAGAAGTGAAAAATACCAATTTTCTGTCAAATCGGATGATTGGTCCGATCGACCACCAATTTTCTGATGNCCATTGACGATGACTTTTTTTGGAGATATGATTTAAGTTAAAGTATCACTTTGAAAGATCAATCTACTTTTGATCAAAAATATTTTATACAAGTGATATGAAAATAACTCTTAGTGCACAAAATGATTTTTGAGCCATTGTCATTCATTACTAAAGATCAAAGTGTTATACCTTTACATATGATTTAGAAAGCCTAGTCTTTGATCTTATTTCGAAGTTTCTCTCCTATTTGGCTCTTAAATTCTTGATCTTGTTCTTCTTCATGAGCTCGATTTGATAGTCTTGATTTTGATCTTTTAAACTCTCGTCTTGAATGATTTGACTTAAATACTTAACTTCAACTTTGATCTTCATTTCGAATCCAATTTATGATGTATTGATTTTGGCAATACTAGATTGATTTTAATATTGAACTATCATCACTCAAAATCAATTGTTAGAAATAATATTAATCTTGTTTGTTATGATCAAAACATTAAGGATAAAATCAATCATAGGTTAACAATTTTTCCCTTTTTGATTATGACAAACAAGATGATTTGTAAGGTAAGATTGAACAATTGATAAATGAATATACATTATAAAATTTGCATGTAATCAATATATTCCCCCTATCTTTTACAAACCAATAACTACACATTTAAAGCATATGAATGATTTTCCCTCTTTCCCCACTTTTCATATACTCTAAGTATATTATATTTTCAAATCAAAACATGCATATTCATTTCACTCCATTTTTCCTTTTTGACATAAGCAAAAAGGGATAGCATTTAAGATCAAAACACAATTTTTTCTTTTATGATGGCATATATGAGATGAATAGTATGGCATATAAGATCAAAACTTTAATTCAACCAAAAATAATAATAATAATATATTTCCCCTCAATTAAGCACAAGATGTCAAATATATACAAGTTTGAATAAGAGGATAATCATCACATTTATAGTCAAATAATAATCAAAGCATGAGTCATGAAATGATAAAAGCATAATCATTTATATAAGTTCCAACCAATTATGCACATAGAATCATACGAGAACATTTAGAATGAATTCAATTTAGCCACATACTTCAAATTCATGATAATTCTCAAACCTCTTAGAATATATAAAAATCTATCAAGTGTAAGAGGTTTAATGAGAACATCGGCAAAATGATTTTTCTTGTTCACAAATTCCAATACAATATCCCCTTCTAGATGCTTTTAGAATACCATAGACGTAATGTCTTAATGCCATTAAGATATCTAAAATTTGTTTTATGGCACTAAAGTGTGATTCTTAAGTATTGTGTTGAAATATAGCACATAATCAAACACTAAACATAATATCGAGTTTACTTGTGATTAAGTAAATAAAAGATCCGATCATACCTCGATATTTTGTTATGTTTATGGAAGTCCCTTGATCGTCTTTGTCCATTTTGATTGATAAGCTCATTGGAGTGTTCATTTCTTAGATCTTCCTTATTTTGGTCTAGAATAGTCATCCGTTCGAAAGGAGTTTCCGATCCTATATCATTAGTAATACATTTCTCACGATCAAGAATGTTAGTTCATCAAAAGTGACATGCATGAATTCTTTAACGACTAGAGTTCTTTTGTTAAAAATTCTATAAACTTTGCTTAGTCGATGAAAAATCTAGAAAGATTTCAATATCGGATTTTGAATTAGATTTTTCAAAATTTTCTTTTGTATTCAAAATGAAGCATTTGCAATAAAAAGAATTATTTTACTTGTTTTCCTTGTATCCTAAATTTTGTCTTTTTCAAATTTCAAAACTTGGTTAACCTTTAACAAAAGAATTTTTGAAAATTTTGAAAGTAGGTCCATGCTAACGTCACCTAATCTTCTGTCTCATAAACAAGTATCATATTTTAAACTTGATAAATATTTTTCTCCACATTTAAACTTAGTGTTTATGACATAAACATTCTTACTTCGACTTCCTATAAATATCACATCTTTTGATACAGTATCCTCAATAGTGCACTTGGAAGAATCAAACTTGATATGATAACATTCATCACACAATTGATTAAAACTATGTAGATTACGTATAAGGTTATCTACTAGGAAGATATCTTCAATAAAGAGAGATGAATGATTACCAATAATTTCAATGTCTATGATTTTTCCTTTCGCATTATTTTCAAAAGTATCATAACCACCATCCTTTATTTTGAAACTTGACAATAAAGTTTGATTTTCGATCATGTGCTTTGAATATCCATTATCCATGTTCCATTTGCTCTCTATTTTCCTTGGTACCTACAAAAATAATTCAATTTTTGATTTTTGATACATATACATCCTTGGATCCTCGATAGTTAGTGTTAGTGAAATTTTGAATCCATTTCTAGTTGTCTTCAAAATATAATTTCTTTTTGATATAACAATAAAAACCTACATGTTCATTTTTATTACAAAAATTACATGTTGCATTTAAAATAGGAGAAATTGAAACTTTAACAACGAAATTTTTAAGAGACTTTTATTTCAAAAAATGGTTTATATCCGATTTCTCCTTTATCAAAAACTTATTTTTGCTCGCCAAGTATTATATCAAAATTTTTTTTGCCTTGAGTAAATTTATGAATCATTTGAGTCAAATCTAAAATCCTTTCTTGTAAAGAAGAGTTCTCCTTAATTAAAGAATTATAATCGACTTTTTATTTTTCAAAGTCATTTTGGATTTTTAAAAGTTCATTTATCTCGATTTCCAATAAAGAATTTTTCTTTTTGATGATCAAATGATTTTAAACAAGTTTTTTAAAATTTTCAAGAATTTCATTATAAGAGGTAGATAAATCATCATATGAGCAATTTTCATTAGAATTTACCTCATCATAAATAGTCATGAAGCACATGTTGGCAATTTCCTCTTGACTTCCATCTTCTTCATGATCATGATCATCACTTTCATCTCATGTTGATTTAAGGGCTTTCCTTTTTATGAATCTATTCTTTTTTTCGCCATTTTCTTCTTTCTCTTGGAATAGATGATTTTTGCGAAAATATTTTTATTTCTTAACAATAAGAACTAGATCATCAAGTTCTTTATCATTCAGATTTTCGCTTGAAGTGCCCTCATCAACTAAGGATTTAAAAGCAACTTGATGTATTCTCTCTTCTTTACTTTTCATTGTTTTCTCCTTTGTCTTGGTGATTCCATCTTCTTCATGATCATGATCATCACTTTCATCTCATGTTGATTTAAGGGCTTTCCTTTTTATGAATCTATTATTTTTTTCGCCATTTTCTTCTTTCTCTTGGAATAGATGATTTTTGCGAAAATATTTTTATTTCTTAACAATAAGAACTAGATCATCAAGTTCTTTATCATTCATATTTTCGCTTGAAATGCCTTTATCAACTAAGGATTTAAAAGCAATTTGGTGCATTTTCTCTTCTTTACTTTTCATTGTTTTCTTTTTTGACTCGGTACAATTTAGCTCATATGTCATCAATGTTCCATAGAACTCTTACAATGGATATGTGTTGATATCTTTGGTGTTTTCTATCAACATTCTCAATGAGCTCCATTCTTCTAGGACTGACCTAAGCATTTTACTTACTAGCTCACAATTAGTAAATTTACGATCAAAGCCTTTGAGACAATTAACAATATCGGTGAAGCGAGTAATCATGTCAACAATATGTTCATTTTCTTTCATGAAGAAATTTTCAAAATCTTTAACTAAGAGATTTATCTTAATTTCTTTCACTTCGCTAGTTTCAACATGAGTAATTTCCAAAGCATGTCAAATAACATAAATGAAATCACATGTACTAATACGATTAAATCCATTTTTAGCTAAAGAATAAACAGTAGATTTTTGGCTTTAGCATTTAAATGAAAATTTTTAATGAGTAGATTTTTAAAAGTTTATTTGATCAAAAGTTTTTCAAAACTAAATAATTTGATAATAATAAATGAGATGAGAAATCAATATAATTTTGCTCAAAAGTATCTCATTTGAATGCTCTTAAGTGTTGTAATAAATGACAAATGAGTTGATATTTATAGAAGTGAAAAACACAAAATTTTATGTCAAATCAGATGATCGGTCTAGTTGATCGCCAATTTTCGGATGACCAATACGACCATTTGTACAAGAAAAATCAGAAGGTAGAACGGTAAAAAATCTGACCGTTGGAGACGTCTGGTAGATTGCCTCGGTCGACCGTCGGTCAAAATTTTTGTTTTTTTTTATTTATAAAGATATGATCTAAGTTCAAGTACACTTTGAAAGATCAATCTTACTTTTGATCAAAAATATTTTATACAAGTGATATAAAATAAAACTTTTTGCACAAAATGATTTTTGAGCCATTGTCATTCATTACTAAAGATCAAAGTATTATACATTTACATATGATCTCGAAAGCCTAGTCTTTGATCTTGCTTCGAAGTTTTTTTCATATTTGGCTCTTACTCTTTTGATCATGTTCTTCTTCATGAGCTTGATTTGATAGTCTTGATTTTGATCTTTTAAGCTCTCATCTCGAATGATTTGACTTAAATGTTTAACTTTAATTTTGATCTTCATTTCGAGTCCGATTTATGATGTGTTGATTTTGGCAATACTAGATTGATTTTAACATTGAACTATCATCACCCAAAATCAATAGTTAGAAATAATATTAATCTTATTTGTTATGATCAAAATATTAAGGATAAAGTCAACCATAGGTCAACAGATCTAAGGTACGAAATTACTTTAGTTTTAAAATCAATGAGTGACTGCTGGAACTTTGGTCATTATATAAACTTTTATAATGAATGGATTTTGATTAATGGTAGTGAATTATTATTCAAAATTTGTAACCAAGTCACTTTTGTTTTAGTTGCGATGTTATTAGTTTCTTTTACTTTTACTTTATATTAAAATATTTATTTGTTGGAATAATTTTTTTATTAAAGCCATGTTGAGAATTAGAAAAACAATTGAGTGAAGCGGTAATTATGTATGAAAAAAAATTATAGAAAATTCATTGTTTGAGTTTTCTTGATTTGCGTATTCGCAAGACTAAAAAGTTTTGTCAAAAAAACCTAAATTGTTTAAGACTATTTTAGGATTTAAGCGGTCCACTTGTAACCCCCCTGCTCAACTGGAAGCCTTTTCAGTTGCACGTTATTCAAATCAACATGATGAACAGTAATATTGCAAGCCTACTGAAAAAAATTGATGTAAAGCCCATTTAGCCTGATTTTATTGGAAACAATAAGAATATATTTAAAAGAAATAACAATACTCAAGTATTCTATCATTGTCAAGTTAGTTGAATTGACTCAAATGACCTCTAATATACGATCCACATATTTAAGGTTTAGATGGTAGCCAACTTAGTACGAGAATTACTAGCTGCTATGTGAGAGATGTTGCAGTAGCAACCACCTCAATAGCCACAAGGTAGGCCTAGATTATCTTCAATTATAGAATAGTTTCGCAAGATATACCTACCTGCATTTGAAGATAGCCCCGATCTATTGGCTGCTGAAGAATGGCTTCACTATCTTGAGCGTATCTTCAAGTTTATGGAATGCATTAAAGCACATAAAATCCTTTGTGTGCTATTTATGATGGAAAAGGTAACAGGTCATTGGTAGGAGATAACTACTAGATCCTGCACCGAGGAGCAACAACGTAACCTTACATGGGCACAATTTAAAGAGATAGTACTCCAAAAGTACTTTCCAACTACTTTAAGAGACAAGAAGAAAATAGAGTTTCTTGAGCTAAAGCAGGGAAACATGACCCTCACTGATTATGGGCAAAAGTTTGAGAAGTTATCTAGATTTGCCCCACATTTAGTGGACAAAGAGGAGAGACGAGTCGGCAATGTCAGCGTAGACTAAGAATTGACATTAGGAAAGCAGTGGTTGTATTCCAATTCGATACTTATCATGGAGTTCTAGAGAGGCTCAAGTATACACCTTTGACGATGACCAGATTGGCAAAGGTAGTAATCAATAGACTGGCTCTTTAGACAAGCACAAATAGTATGAAAATATTAAAAGGTATCTATTACAGATGTGATAAGCCAGGACACATTGCCAAAGATTGCACTGAGGGACAACCTAAGAAGTTCGAAGATCAAAAGGTGCGCAAGGCCAAAGTTTTTGCTTTAACACAGAAAGAGGCAGAGGGAGACTGCAATTTTGTGGCAGGTATCATATTAATCTCTGACAGGGCTACTTTTATATTTAGGAGCTACATACTCATTCGTTTCTTCAATATATGTTTCAAAGTCGAATATAGAATGTGTACCCCTTGATAACATACTAGAAGTATCAATACCGTCTAGGGAGTTGCTTAATGCAAATTATACAACGAGGAACCTAAATTTAGAAATGGATGGGAAGATTTTAAAAATAGATTTGGTGATCCTAAAGAAAGATTTTGACGTTATACTTTGAATGGACTGGTTTTCGAAATATCATGCAACCATTCATTGTTTCAAGAAGGATGTAATTTCTTAACGACCTGGTGAAGACGAATTTCATTTCTTTGGAACAAGGGTAAAGCCTCTACCCCGATTTATATTAGTAGTATAAGTTGAACGCTTGTTTAAAAAAAAGTTTGCTCAAGGGGTTAACCATCAAAAAAGTTTGAGTGGTTAGGGAATTTTTAGATGTATTTCCAGAAGATTTTACCAAGAATGCCTCCAAACCAAGACGTTCAGTTTACTATTGACCTCATACCAGGTACCGTACCAATTTCAAAGTCCCCTTATCGTAGGCTCCGATAGAACATCAAGAATTGAAAGTACAATTACAGGAATTGCTAGACAAGAGTTTTGTTAGAACTAGTGTCTCACCATGGAGAGTCCCAATATTGTTCGCAAAGAAAAAAGATGGATCAATGAGAATATGCATCAATTATCGAGAATTGAATCGTATTACAATTAAAAATAAATATCCCCTCCCCAGAATTGAAGATTTATTTGACTAGCTACAAGGTGATAAGGTCTTCTTGAAAATTGATTTAAGTTCAGGCTATCACCAATTCAAAATTAAAGCAATTGACATTCATAAGAAACATTTAGAACTTGATATGGACACTTTCAGTTTTTTGTGATGCCCTTTGGCTTGACAAATGCACTAGCAGTCTTCATAGATCTCATAAATCAAGTTTTTCACAATTATCTGGATTAGTTTGTTATTGTCTTCATTGACAATATACTATTATATTCAAAGAGTGAGCCTGAATATACGGAACGCCTAATGATTATTCTCGAAATACTAAGGAATGAGAAGTTTTATGCCAAATTCAAACAGTACAAATTTTGGATCAATAGAGTGGGATTTCTAGGCCATGTAATCACAAACCGATGAATTGAATTTGACCCAAGTAAAGTGGAAGCAATTACCAATTGGTCACGGCAACTAATGTTAAAGAAGTGCGCATCTTCTTGTGATTAGCAAATTATTGTAGATGATTCATTGAAGAGTTTTTAAAGATTGTTATCCCAATGGCTCAGCTAACGAGAAAGAACATGAAGTTCCAATGGACACATAAATGCAAATAGAGCTTTCAGGAGTTAAAGCAAAAAGTTGTCCTCAACTCTAAGGGTCAGTGGGCTTTATTATCTACAGCAATGCATCTAAGCAAGGTCTAGGATGTGTACTTATGCAACATGGTGAAGTTATCACATATGTTTCCAGACAACTAAAGTAATATGATGAAAACTATACAACATATAACCTGGAGTCCATGCACTACAGATACAGTGACATTATCTCTACGGAGCTAAATACAATATTTATACGGACCACAAGAGCCTAAGTACTTTTTCACCCAGAAGGTATTGAACATGAGACAATGCAGATGGCTAGAATTGGTGAAAGATTATGATTGTGCCATTCATTATCATCTAGGAAAGGCCAGTGTGGTTGTGACGCATTAAGTAGGAAGACAGTAGGACATCTGTCAACTTCCACTATACAGAATTCAATGATCACAGATACAGATCACTTGTAACTTGAGATGATCTCACCTTCAATAGATATTGCAGCACAAATTGCTACTTTTAGAGTTTAACCTACTATTCGACATCAAATTAAGAAAAAATAGGACAGTGATCCATTTCTGCAAAAGATTAATGGTGAAATTGGCATGGGAAAACAAAAAGTTTTTGAGTTAGCTGAAGATAACACTTTGATGTTTAAAGAAAAATCATGTGTACCGAAAGCTGATAAGATACATAAAGAAATATTAGAAAAAGCTTACTTTGTCCCATAACCAGCACATCCTTGAGGTACGAAAATGTATAAAGACATTCAAAACATATTCTGGTGGCGGAATATGAAAAGATGAATAGATCTGTTTGTAGGGAAGTGCATGGTTTACTAGCAAGTGAAATCAAAACATCAGAGACCATCATAATTATTAAATCCCCTAGAGATTCTTGAACGGAAATGGGAGCACATTGCAATGGATTTTGTAGTTGGTTTTCCAAAATCAAATAGAGGAAATGATGCAATCTGGGTTATTATCGACAAATTAAAAATGTCGGCTCACTTTATACCCATAAAAATAACTTTTAATATAGATCAGTCGGCTCAACTATATGTTGGAGAAGTAATCAGGTTACTTGGGACCCCAGTTTCTATTATATTGGATAGAGATCAGAGATTCACTTTAAAATTTTGAAAAAATATGCACAAAGCAATGGGGACTAAGCTAAACTTCAGTACCCTTTTTCACCCATAGTCGATGGTCAGTCGGAGAGTAATATTCAGATTCTGGAGAACATGCTTGAGCATGCGTCTTAGATCTTGGAAGAAGAAGGAAAAATTATCTACCATTGGTAGAATTCACCTATAATAATAACTATCAAGCTACCATAGGAATGATCCCTTACAAGGCTTTATATGGTAAAAGGTACAGTTATTCAGCTTATTGGGATAGAGTCGGTGAGTGAAAAATTTTAGGGCCCGAGACTATCAAGCAAACAGTTTAAGCTATTGAGAATATTCGAACTAAAATAAAGATTTCCCAAGATCAACGAAAAAGTTATGCAGATAACAGGAGAAATGATCTTGTGTTTGAGGTTGGTGACAAAGTTTTCCTAAAACTATCACCTAGGAAGGGAGTCATTCCATTTGACAAAAAGGGAAAACTCGGACTCAAATATATATGACATTTTGAGATTTTGAAACGTGTGGGAACTGTGGCTTACGAGTTGGCATTGCCTCCTAAACTTTCAACAACATACAATGGATTCCATGTCTCTATACTTCGTAAATATTTATTAGATCCTAACCACATGATTAATCGTCAGTCATTAGCCATTCATCTAGATCTAACTTACGAAGAACCTCCATTAGTCATCTGGCTAAGAAGATTCGAATATTTCATAATAGAGAAATTCCATTGGTAAAAGTTTAGTAGCGGAATCTCGCGATTGAAGAGACCACTTGAGAACGCGAAGCAGATATTAAAGCTAATTATCCACAACTCTTAGATAACCAAGGTAAATTTTGAGGATTAAATTTTTTTAGGAGGGGAGGATGTAATACCCCAAAAAATACGTACAATATATTATGAGGCATAAATGTACGTTTTGAGATTTTAAGATAACTTAGCAACTTTACCATTTTTAGGGATATTGTTTTAATATTTCTAGTAATTGGATATATATGAGTTTTACACGAAATTAAATTTTCATAACATTTTGGATATCTATTAAATTATTAACGAATTATCTAATAGAAAAGTATTTAGATAAAACTTGAAATTTGCACATATCAACACTAGAATCTTATCACCATGTATTTAAATTCGAATTCCATGATAAATTTGTTTGTTGAAAAAAACAATCTAAATTTGGATTAAGTGTCCAATTAGAATTCTAATTAGGTAACTATCCTTATCAAATCACCCCTATAATTACTCTCTTGTTGCACTTCAGTTCATACAAATTCAGAGAGAAACAAAATAGAGAAATGGAGAAAATAAAGGATAGATAAAAAGAGAGAGAGAGAGAGAGAGAGAGAGAGAGAGAGAGAGAGAGAGAGAAACATTTCTAGCGCGTTCGAGATCAGCATATATTTAGTTTAGTTTAAAATTATTTTGTAAATTAGAATTTTATTTTCAAATCGATGTTGAAAATAAGTATTGGGCTTATATTTAAGTAGTGGATTAAATTAATTAACATTTTATAAGATAATAAAATAATTTATCTAATTCCACATATTTCTTTGAATTACACTATGAATCAATTTATTTTATGGATAATGGAATGTTTGAGTAACCTTTGGGATATAGGTTCCACGGCATTACTCCAAGATTAAATTAACTAAGTAACAAATAAAAATTCGGAAAGTTACATGTTGTACTGGAGGTACTTACTTTTGTTGTGACCCATCAAATTCTTTCTTAAGGAAAGAGGTCAGTAGAAGACTTCATTGTCCCTCCATTTTCGTTCTAGGGTTGTATTTAGAAGATAGTACTCCTAGAATCTTTCTAGACATAGGTAAGTTCGCTAAACCTCTTCTCTTTCCTTCTTCTATTCTAGCATGGGTCTTTTACCGACCTCATTTTCCTTGGCCAAGCTATAGTGCTAAGCTCCACTTTTTCTTCTTCTTGGTCTATGGTTACTTCTTTTGCCCCTATGTGCTTTTCAACCAGGCTAAAAAAAATTATGATAGTTTCTGGTCCCATCATGGACGGACTACCAAAATCTTACTTAGGTCTTCAGTCCTGAAAAGGAAGCCATGAGAGCAGTTTTGTCTGAAATCTTTTCCACTTCCATAACTTGCTCGTTGAACTCGTTCAGGTGACTTTTTAGCGACTCACTTCATCATTTTTTAATGTTCACTAATTGTTCTTAAGCGTGGTCCTAGCCTTGGAACCCATGAATTGATCTACGAAGGCTATAACCAGGTCTATCAGGGTCTTAATTGACCTCTGTGATAGTTTTGTGAACCACCTCTAGGCTTTGTTAACCTAAAGTTAAGGGGAAAACTCTACACATGATGGCATCACTAGCTTCTTGTAGCTCCATACATGATGTATGTTTTTCGAAGTGACTGATGGGATCTTCTTTCTCTTTGTATCCGGTGAGCTATAACTTCTTTAGCTTATCTGGAATATATCCAATCAATATGCCCTCAATAAATGAGGAATGGCAGTTGGTAAAGTACTCCTCTATTACTCTTTTATGCCTGGCTTCCATGTCAGCTATTCGTTTTCCTAGGTGGCTTAACTCGTGCTCATTGTTCATTTCTTTAGTTGGCTTGTTTTTAATAAGGCTACATTGTTCAATTCTTATAGGAAGTGAACATTATGCATCCAGCCAATAAAAAACATTCCCAACTCTTCTGAGTGTTCATTCGTCTTGAACTAAATGACTCATTCAAATATGAAGTCGTCTCCATCCTTTATGTACGAGAGATTTCACCTCGATTTCATAAAATTGGTCAAAACTTGGACCGAACTAGCTCAGTCGTTCTTCTCGAGGTGGAGGGCTCCTTTGAGTAGAAGGCCACCAATTTCTTCCTTGTATAGGAGATTTCAACTTGATTTCTACCACTGCAATAATAATGGTATGGTTTTGCTCTATTCCTTGCATAGCATCCTTAAGAAGTTCTATAGCTTCTTTTTTGGCAATAAGTTGGGAGTGTTCGACCTCGGTGAAATCATTTTTCCTTGGAAATTTCTTGGAGAACTTGTAGCATTAGGATTGGTACATGAATGACTTCTTGATGTTGGAATATGGCTTATGGCTCTATTTGGATGAGTCAATTCTAATTTTCTGGAAAATTTAAGAGTCGTGGCTGTACTTACAAGACCCTCCTTGTAGCACCAAGTTATTGATGACTAAAAATGATGTGGAAAATTTAAACAAACTTAAAAGAAATTTAGTAACGTGATTACTGGAATTTAGGAAAATTAAAAGATAATTTCATTAATTGAAGTTTGGAGTGTATCATAGAGAATATATTGAGTATGGCCCTTTAGGGGAACCGTTTACCCCTATTTATAGGCCTTTAAATCAACCAACTTGGTTGCTTGATGTCATATAAGCTACATTGTTAACCTAAAAGTGTGTGCTACTGCCAAAATTTAAGGTTTCTAATTGGTCGTTAGGTCGGTCGAATAGGTTATCATGGTGCCTAGTTCTTAGCTGTAGCCTAGTCATGATTTTCGGATGCTTAAGTAATCATTGTTCATTTCTAATTAGCTGAGAATGAGGTACGACATCATAGGAGCCACTTGTTGTTTTGGGAATGGTCATCCAAGTAGCGATGACATCACTTAAGAGACGTGTGCAGGATTACAATTATGATGTTTCTGGATGACGGTGGACATAGGTCCAACTAAAGGTCAAGGTAACCTATCCTAGGTAGAGCTGACCTATTATGGGTCGAACTGACCTAGTGCTCTCTTAGTCCACCTCTTTGAAGTGACAATTGAATCTTCATAAGTTATTCTTTTTAAATTAAGTTAAGTTCGATCTCGTTTTGTGAGTTAGGACGCCCACATACTAGACAGACTCAAATTTATCGAAATAACGAGGAACAACAACAATTTATGAAAAGAACATAAGTAATAAACGAACACAAGCACAAACGAAAAAGCTCCCAACTTTTGTTGCCTCAATTAAAGAACACTCACAAAAATGGTTAAGTGTCTCAACGATGTACTCTCTGCTTTGTACCTCAAAGCTAGGGATGTTAACGGAACCAAGTCGAGCCGAGCTGAAACTCAAAGCTTGGGCTCGACTCAAGTAAAAATGGTTTGAACTTTTTTTATCTCGAGTCGAGCTTTTGCTCTGCCAAAAATATAGGTTCGACCCGAACTTTTAGCTCGGGTCTTAAAGCTTTTTTTATAACTCACGAGCCAAAAATGGCCCTTGTGTCTCATTGACTCGGGCTCGAGCCAAAACTCCAAAATGGAGTTGACCCGAGCCTTGGCTAGATTCTACTCGGCCGACTTGGACTTTTTCCCGGTCGAGCCACGGGCCGCCGAGCCAACTAGCCAAATTGACACCCATAATCAAAGCCTTGAAGTTTGATACAAATCCGTACAGTTAACATCACTAAATGTTGGGTCCAAGATTTCAAAGTTTTCTCTATTAAAAACTACTTAAAAGATTATTAAACATGAAAAATAATCGATTGGCATGTTCGATTACCTACACATGTCAATTCTACTGTCATGTGACTGCAACAAGTAATTGCTAGTGTAAATAAAGTTTGCTAGCTAGAATAACTGCTGTTTGAAGTGTATTTTCGACCTGCACGCGGAAACTACACTAAGCTAAGTTAGGCCAGAAGTTAGCTCAGCTGACTCCTTGCATGCTAAGCTTCACCCTATAGCAATTCAATCTCACATGATTACTCACTTTGCTCCATGCACCAAATGCCATGAAATGCACTCTCAAAGTACATTTCAGCTAAGGCATCATTGCCCATGCCTTAGGTGTTTCAACCATAAAGGGACTAATAAATTATCCCCATCAGATAAGTCTAATGCCTTCGTCGGATTAGCCTGCAAATACCCTTCTATCTCCTTTTCATATTGCCAAAGAGTTATGTCTTTCTCCCACGTAGTATCAACCTCACGCCTACCTTTTCAATGAATCAAAATACTCAATCCATCTTTTCTTTTTTACTCATCCCAAGTAGTCTATGATCTATAATTATAACATATCTTTCTCAGATTGTAATCGGACTACTAGAGGTGCCCTTTTTGCTTGAACCTAATCACTAGACTAATCTTCATTAAAATGTTTCAAATAGCTAATATGAAAAAAAAAATGTACCTTAATTCTTTCCGACAATTATATAAGAAATTTTCCCAAAATACTTCACAACTTCAAATAAACCATCATATCTGGGAACCAATCCTCGATACACCGTAATGCTAAAGATTTTTTTTCAAATTTCTGGTGTTATTTTAGTAACACCTTGGCCAAAACTTGGAATTCCAATTCTCTCTATCCCTCATGGGCATACTTTTTGATCCTCTGAGGTATCATAAGCAATCCATTCTTGGCATATTCAAGTAAATATTACTTGTCTTGAACAAATTTGCAAGCCGTGGGCAGCAAGAAATACGTCCAACATGTTTTGCGACTACATAGGGTGTAATTGGCTACTACCTTTATAAAATATTCTTGCATGCTTTTAACCGAATTGTAAAACTTACTTGAAAATTCCAAAACAAAATCACTTGCCTTTTGATTGCTTGCTTTTCGTATTGTCTTTTACCCACTGCTTGGTCAAAAAATTGATCATCAAGGAAAGAGTTTGATGTTCATAATTCAAGAACCCAATTTGAGATGTTATATTTCCATGAATCAAGCCTCCACTCTCATCTTCTTTTTACCCGTTGAAGGAACACGAATTTTTGCACATATATACCTACGATCACAATGGAACGAATTTGATAGCCACTATCGAAGTACCCAATTTGAGATGTTATATTTCCAAAAATCAAGCCTCCATCCTCAACTACTATTGATCCTTTGAAGAACCCCAAATTTTTGCACATATATTTTTTTGTTTGTTGTATAATGGAAGTTATATTTGGTTGAGGGTGGTGGGAGGTTAAATTCTATTCTCAAAATTTGACCTCCCTCTAAAAAAAGCATCCTATACAAATTGGGTCTGGTCAATCCACACGGGCGACCCATTTTCTTCCAACATCTCCCGCTCGCACATGGTGGGTTTGACCTGAATCTAATATAATCTCAATTACATTTATCTCAATATCTCCAAGTTCATACAGATAAATTGATCCTTGCTTCTTTATTGTGTGAGTCTCCAAGACTCTTGTGACCTCAATTTTATACCTTTATGACTTTTGATTGTTTCTCAAAAATTTATTTCGGTTTTGCTACTTTAGCACGTTGCCAATATCTATGGTTGATTCGGTTTTATGGGGCATGTTTGGAAAACAGCTGATTTGAAATTAAGGGATTCAGGTAGGAGCGGAAGACTATTTTATCTAATACCTCAGCTTGTATTAACCGGTCAGACAATTGTGTTAACTATTTGAGTTTTGTAAGATAATTGTGAATATAATATATATGAGAAAGCTGAATATGTTCTTTGATTTATTGAGGGATTAGAAATACTCGAACTGGTATTACAAAATATGTCTGGGTTTTAGCGAGAAAATATATTTTCTGTTGTAGAGCTTCTAAATATTCCTAGAATCATGGATATCGGCAACTAATCCCCAGGATCTAAGAAAACTCAAATCAGTAGATCTATCTGTCCAAAGCTGATATGGTTTAGTAGGTACCGATTTAGATGGAACTCTATTCAGAATATATGTCGCAGTTAACAAAGCATCTCCCCAATAGGAAATAGGTAAGTTAGCTTGCGCTGCGCCATCATGGACCTTACCATTTCTAGAAACGTTCTATTTCTCCTTTCAACAACATCATTTTGTCGAGGTATATTGGGAATAGTTAACTGCCTAATGATATTCTTATCATTACATAGTTCTTTAAACTCTTCAAACAAATATTCACGTCCTCGATCAGTGCTTAAGGTTTTTACCTTACTATCTATTTAATTTTCTACCACATTTAAATATCTATAAAGCATTCTAATGCCTCAAATTTATGAGAATCAAATAGACATAACTATACCGCATGAAATCATCTATAAAAGTGATTAAATAAGAGGCTCCATATCTTGCCCTCACATTCATAGGTCCAATATATATATGAATGGACTAACTGTAATTGATGTTCAGCTCTTAAGGCTTTATCGAATGGTTTTCGTGTTATTTTTTCGATTAGACAATGTTCACAAGTAGGTAACGAAACCTTAGAAATTGAACCTAGCAAACCTTCTATAGCTAACATATTCATTCTCTCTTGCCCAACATGTCCTAATCTAGCATGCTATATAGATGTATCAACAATCAAATCTTTAAAAGAAGAAGATACATTCATAGAAAAACAACGATCAACATAATAACTATAAGTGTTTGGATCACAATCCACTACAAAACCACCTTCTACCTGTCTTGGTCCATAAAATATATTACCATTGTTTATACAAACAGGGTTACCACATAAGTTCAAACTCAAACCTAATCTTAAAAGAACAACAACGGAAATTAATTTTTTTCGTATCCCTGGTGCAAACATGACATCATGAAGGAGAATAATACAGTCACCACGTAAATGTAACTTGCATGTATTGATCCCTTTTACCTCCACTCTATTATTGTTGCCAACATATATCGACTTTGTACGAGCTGGAAATCGACGGAACTCCACAAATGCTTCTCAATCCCTACTTAAATGGTCTGTCGCTCCTGAGTCTACAATCCACATAAGATAAGATTCAGTTAGCATAATAGTATTTGAAACATAAACAGCACTAAAAGAAGTATTTATATAAGTTACCTTCTCTGGCTTAGGGCATTCTCCAGCAAAGTGACCTAACACCTAACAGTGGAAGCATTTCAACTTGCTCTTATCTTTCTTCTTTCCACACCATTTATCTTTTTTGTTGTACTTAGATTTGTTTTTTTAAGGTCTTTGTCCAGTTTCTTTTTCATTTCCTTTCCCCACCTTTGAACCAGTTCTTCTTACGCTTAAAATTTGAAGTTTTTTAGAACTAGATTTAGCTACAAAAGTATGTCCTAGAGATTTAGCCACACCAATGTGTTCATCCTCTAATCCCACATGGCGGGCAACATCAACAAATGTTTTGATACTATCATTGTAAGTCAGATTGACTTTTAGATGTTCCCAATTATTAGGAAGGGAGCGGATAAGAGAGTATGTGACCAGCCGACTTCAGCACCCTAATCATAGTAGACATGACCCTCACATGTTGTGTGATGTTGTGATTAGGAAGTTTCTTATGAGTATCAAACTTAAGAGTCATTTGTCTGAGTCTAATCACACTAGTACCGCTATACTTTTCTCTCAAATATGTCAAGATGTCATGAACAACCGGGAACTGCTCACACTCATAAAAGAGATCATCCACGACGAAACTTACCAAAATTGCACGAGCAATAGAATCTTCCTTTTTCCATGTTTGGTAAGTTTTCTGATCCCTTCCCTGTTGAGCAATGTGACCTACCCTTGGATCTTCCATCACGTGGTTAATGCCCTCAAGGCAATCCTTTTTTTTCTAGCACATACCAAATTTTATAGTGTCAAGTGTTATAATTTTCACGATTCAATTTGTCATTCTTATTAAGGTCAACTATGATATTTTTCGATGCCATAGTCTATCAAAAATTTAAAGACAGTTATATAAATGTTTATTTATGCACACGTATTATTTTACACTCATGCAAATTAAGTTTTATGATAATTAACACTAGACATGAAGTCGAAAGTTTACTAAGTTCCCAATCATCGCCCATTATCCTAATGTTTCATTATCGCAAAAAATAATTTCATAACGCAAAATCATAGGTTCTATGTCAGAATTACTCAAAACTCTTTCAACTTTAGAACTCCCACTAAATTAAATAATTAATTGTGTACAAAATAAGCAAAACATTTTGACTATATGTGA
>CAIGRB010075649.1:0-11444 GCA_903798255.1 Fraxinus quadrangulata
AAAATTTCACGAAATTTCATTAGATCTAATAGAAAATAGCAAATAAGATTATCTAAAAAATATGACAAATAATAAAAGCCTTAATTTATCAAATATATTTGAATAATTGATCTTTTAAAAATAAATAAAGATTAAAAGATATATTATTTACTTACTCAAATGAATGTGGACAATACAATATATTATCAAAAACTTTAAAAAAAAAAGGGGTAGTAAACGGGGCAAGGGGCTTGGCCCGCCCTGCCTTAAACAGGTAACGGGATGAGGGGCGAGGAAGGTTGCCCAGACCCCGACCCATCTCATTGCCTTCTCTAGTGTAACACGTCTTAAAGTGTGTTGGGGTCAAATAATTTTAAGTTCACCGTACCTTAAAAAAGGATCATATTGCACCCATGGTGATCAGTCATCTCAAATGTAGGTTGTACCAAACGGTCACTGCCCATACATGTTAGTGTGTTACCAACCTCAAATTAACAAAAACTTCATTTATCACCTTCCCTACTCTCGACTTCCTAAATAAAAGCCTCTCATTTTCGTACTCTGACAAATTTTTATATGCACTCTCTTTTATACAACTCGTGTTCTATTCTTACTTGATCTTATCTATTAAAAATACCGAACATGCAAATTCTCCTCAATGAAGCATTGGTGATTATCCTTGGGAATTGATTTTCGATTTTCTTAGGACGTCATACACCTATTGTAAGACACGGTAAAATCTAATCGTTGTTTGTATATCCATCACAATTCTCTTTTAATTATCAAACTCATATATTCTTGAAATAAAAATCAATTTACAAAATAATCTTATGAACATGTGAGTTGAGTATTGTTGGAATTATTGCACTTCTACAAGAGATAGTGTGTAACGGACAGGAGTACGTGTCCTTGAACAAAGAGCACATAATCCTCGACTGGCAAAAGAAACTGGAATAGGGATGTGAAAAACATGTTTTATATATATCGTACAAAATTTTAGACAAGTTTTTTTTTTTTACTTCTTTTATTCTTTAATCCCATTAAATAATAATTTAATTTAACATACTAAATATGCCAAAAACAATCATGCAACGAGACCAACCAACAAAGCAAAATGCCAAAGTTCAATACTCGTACAATGACATTTGATTGCAAGAATGAAATTTGGGTGGAAAGAAAATAAATTCCAAAAAATTGAATTGCCCAAAACTTGTTTTACTTCGAATGGCCAATTAATTATGTTTGATTAGTGTAATTTTCCACCTGAAAAATATTGAAATTTTAAATTTTTTATGTTAGTTTGACTTTATTTTTCATGAAAATTGTCCATTAAAGATATATAATTTGTTACAATTGGGGATATAATTTGTTTCAATTACCAAAAAAAAATTTGCATAGAAAACAAAAAAACCACCAAACCCATGGAAAAACAAATTCAAGGAAAATGTGGAAAATTGGGTCACGTGAAGTATAAGTTGGAAAACCAATTACCTAGAAAAATTTTCTTATCAAACAGCATAAAAGATGGAAAATGAAAAATAATTTTTAACTTTCATAAAAAATCTTCCTATCAAACAGGGCCTAAGAAAATCTGATAAAGGAATCAAATCATGATGGATGTGCTCGATATAGGGAACTATACAATAAGTAGTTTAACTTCTTCTAATTTTTAATTTTATTCATTAATGTTTAGTTCAATGTACTAAAGCAAATAATTGAAGTTATCCAACAGTTTAAGACAAAGGAATTAAACCGGCGGCAAATTTGGCAATTGCTAAACAATACTACAAAGGACATCAAATAAGATTTAACTGTTGAAGATATGAAAGAATAATCTCTACGATATTTTTTCAATAGTGTAGGATTATTTTCCTTAATAGATGATTGTATAATTATTATGCAATCTTTCCTTTTAGAGTTATTTATAACCCTATAAATAGAGTCTTTTACTTTGTAATATAAACAAGTTTATTATATACAATTTATAATATTCTTTACATGGTATCAGAGCGGTTACGATTCTAAACAAATTAACTTTTGAATTTCGTTTCCAACGAGTGGCCTTGACCTGCTTGTCTGGCTAGCAATTTTATTTTTCTTTGCATCACATTCCGATGGTATTGTGCAACATTATGGAGAATTTCTTTTTGGATTCAGTTCATACCAAACAATAAGGTCTTTCTTCTCACTTAACGGTTTCGATAGGTCAAGATGTGCAGGGAATACGCATAACGGCTACACTATTCGGTGGGTCACTGTGGATTCTGTACTGTCTTGTTTATATTCATATTTCTTCTGGCAGCGACTGTGAACAACGGTAGAGGCGAGATGTATGGCAACGATTTGGTTTTATGTTGAGTTAGTTGGTTGTTGTAGGCTTTTGTTGGGAGTTGGGCATTTTCTCCTTTTAAATTTGTTAAGAGTTTTTCTCTAAACTTTTGGTTATAGTAGATAATCTGAAATTTGGTTGGGTATATGCCTAGCTCATGGGATTGGGAATTTGGTTTGGTGTATGTCCAGTTCATCTAGAATTTGATTTCATACTGTCTAGTTCATCTGGAATTTGGTTTGGTATATGTCCAGTTAATCTGAAATTTGATTTGGTGTTAATTCGGTGGATCCGGAATTTGAAATATACATCTAGTTCATTTAGTATTTTTCGAGCTGGAATTTGAAATTTGCATCCAATTAATTTGGATATGAAATTTGCATCCGTTTGGTTTAGTAGTGGATGCATTGGTTATTTGCAGATATGAGTGTTCCTTCTTCCTCTCCAACCCGTATTGAGATTGACTGTCATCTGATAACTCCTTCAAGTCTTGGTGATGGTTTGGTTAGATTGGTAGATGATGATTTTTCATTATCATCAATTTTGAGTTATTTGTTCGGCTTGGTTGACATACAAGCAAATTTGAAATTTTGATTGGATTGATTTATCTTTCAAACTCAATTTGATTGCTGCTACATCATATGGAGTTTGAGGGAGGATATTGAAGATATGGAAAAAATAATCTCAATGATATTTTTTCAATAGTGTAGGATTATTTTCCTTAATAGATGATTGTATAATTATTATGCAATCTTTCTTTTTAGAGTTATTTATAGTCCTATAAATAGGGTCTTTTACTTTGTAATAGAAACAAGTTTATTATATATAATTTATAATATTCTTCACATTAACTTCTTTTATTCCAAGATACAAAACATGATAGAAGCTCATTACACAAAATACCAATCCACAAAGCCATTTGCCAAAGTTCACAACTTATACATGACAAATAATTAAAGTTGAACAATGCTACACACGATAACAAACAATACAACATACTAGACAACCATGCCGAAAGCTAGTCCCACAAAAAGACCAACCCAATAAAGCAAGTTTCCAAAGTTCACTACTCATAGTCTCATAGATGACAAACAATTTGAGAAGATCACTATGCCTTGCTCCCTACATCCCATGCTCACAAAATCAACTCCACCATTGGTGCACAGCAATACCCTCATCTCTCAGTTTTCCGTACAATGTTAAACATTGCCAATATGCCCTCTTGCTGCCATTCTTTTCTTCACCATTTTCATCTTGCCATTGATTCTTACACTCTAAAAACAACTCATCAACTAGACATATAGTCTTGTCTTTCATCATTTCCTCCACTACTTGTGCTTCTGCCTTCATCACAACATAGTCATCGCGCTCCATGTTTTGTGTTAGCCATTCTGATATCCCCATTTCTTGAGGCACAGTTCCACTCATTGATTCATCCTGATTCTCAATCTCCATGTTGTATATCTCGAATTGTTGATCCCTCATTGGATAATTTTCGTAAAACCAGTCGATGGAACTTGTATCGTCTGAGATGAAAATCCTTCGAGGATAATTGTCAAGAGAGTCCCTCATCAAATCAGGCAGAAATTTCATTTTCCTTGATCCAAAACTTAATTTTGCCAATGGTCGTCTTGGCGGCTCTAGATACACGTCCTCTAAGCCCTCCAATGCCAATTTCTTGACCTCTGATGCAGTCCCACACGATACATCCTTTGTCGGGGAATTCATCAAGCCATTTGATGCCCCGGTTTTCCTCAAAGCCACCAAGGTGTTCTCAATGTCAGGAATATGTTCGTACAAAATATTCTCATTCTCAAATCGTCGAAGATACACCATCCTATAATTCATTTGTTCTTGAAGAAATTTAGGGGAATCATTGATCAGTGGCGCAATCACGATGCCACCATTCTTGAGAACACCATCAATCAGCTTAATTTCATGGAAATTCAAAGCCAAAACAAAATCAAACACATCATCTTGGCTCAATTTCTTCTGGTTTTGATCAGATTCAATGGCCAAATCAATACCATTTCCATTCATGAATGCAAAATCATCTTCAATATCACCAATGCAGGAGCCTAAAATGAGCCCTCTGTTGCCTTTCTTGATAAGGCCTTCGTCAATCAAATCACGGAAAAGAATAGGCAAAATCTTGAAACAATTGATGTCCGAATCAGCATCGAACTCATAAAATCCATTCATAGAATCCCTTCTCATACAGCCAAGGGAAAGCAAAGCAACAAGAACCATTGCCAATAACAATGATCTTGATATAATACGCATAACCCGCAAATCCGGGAGCTTAATAATCAAAAGGGTATCAGAATTAAATCCGATCCCAAATCCATTCACCTCATCGTTCATCTTGATTCGATTTTTAGCTCGATACTCACGAGTCATTCCGTCCATATTTTGCTCACTCAAGATGTAGAAAACTAAAATGTAGGTCTGTTTATCAATAACAAATAGAGCTCAGTCACAAAGCTGGGGCAGTGCAGATGGGAAAATTTGAAATTTTCAGTTTTGAAAGAGAGAGGGAACAAGCCACAAAACGTGAAAAGAAAGGGTTTTTAGCGAGTGCAAAATCTGGCTGCGGTGTGATTCCCACCCACGAGAGCTAAACGGTTGCTTCTAATTCTACACCAGAGGAGCATCAATTCCCTAAATCTTGCAATTTCCATGACTAGGATTCTTGAAATTTCTCCCTCCTTATATCTCTCTTTCCCTCTCAATACAAATGGATTTTCGTTTCATTTCAATTCACATTATGCAAAGAACAATGTTATGTCTGTAATGAATGATTTGAAACTCAACAACCATGAACAAGAGAGAGCGATTAATACAAGAGAAGGAGATCTGGTGTAGAAAATCTGAAAATGACAATGAAGAGAGAGGGAGGGAATGAAAAGATGAATTGGGATGAGAGCGTGGGGCCGTTGGCTTTAATTAGGTCGTATGCGTGTAGGGTCCGCGGGGACTCGAAGGTTTGTTTGTTTTCTGGTTTTTGTTTGATTCTAAAATCAAGGAAAAAGAGGGGACCTTATTGTTGTAGAAGATAATGGCAGCAAGGTGTTTTTTGAGAAACCAAAGAATAAATTATTTAATACTTATGAATTATATAATATAATAGTTCTAACTTCCAGGATATGAAATTCAAACTAGCTTTAATCACATAATGCACATCTAGAAAGCGATTTTTGAATGGACAGATAATAAGTAAATAATAGCGGTGAATCCATGAAAATATATAAATAAAAAGTATTCTTGACTATAATTTATTATATTTTAGTCACATTCCAAATAGGCACAATATTATCAATTATTGTACATTAAGAATAGAGAGTGAGTGCCACTCTCTAAATTTGGCGAGTTAAATACACCTTTTATTTTAAAAAAATAAAATAGAGAATTTCTTAAAACTCATTTTTAAATAATTACTCTCTAAAATAAAAAGTATTTTACATTTAAAGAGTGTTTTTGGAAATACTCTGAGCTTCTGTTTTGACACGCATTCTTTTAAAATATATTTTTTTAAAACTTATTTTCAACCACACATTTTTCAATAAAATAATATTTTTTTCACATCAGTAACTTTTTCTTACTTTTTAATGACATATTTCATATCATATCACTATTTAAAAATACATTTTTTTCTCAATAATATTTATCAAACACAGCCTAATACGATTTTCCGAATTAGCTTTATAAGTAGGTAGCTACTCGATTTTTGTATCTTAATTTATTAATTATTTTTCCTCTCGCTTCTATTCGTTTCATTTAATTGAATTTTAGAGGGACTCGAACTCTGAATCCTTATTATTAAGAGCTCAATTTAGAGATGAACCAAGCTACACGTATGGAAAAAAATTTCCGAACTTTATATAGGTACACACTAGTAAGTTTTTCATTAACAGTTAGACAAAAAAAGGAAAAAAAAATACGTATCAGGTACTGCCATTGTGAGCATTCTGGCAAAAAAAAAACCTCACAAGGGGTTTTTCCCTTTAAAAGACATTATTTGGCACGTTTTATTTATGAAGGCAATTACCAATCATTTGATATTAATTGAACTTTCACTCGAGGAAATTGCAAAAAAATGTCAACTTTAATATAATCATTTACAAAAATGTCCAAAATTTTTTCAATGTCTATCTTACTATAATATAGACCAAAATGCACTCATTAACAATTTTAAATTCCACAATGAAGATACAATTATTTATATTGAAGAGATTTTACTTTTGAAAAAGCAGTTTTGAGGAATTAATTTTGAGCATCAGTGGAGACTGAAATTTAAGAAATCAACATAACAATAAGCCATACCCAATAAATGTGAATACTCCAAATCAGGAAATGACCGAACCATTCTTCTGAAATTGACTAGACTTTAGTTTTTCCTTTCATTCTTATGGACTCCACATGGTTTGGTTCGTATGGCCAAAATTTTAGCATATAAATGAAAAAAAAATTATTGACATAATGACAAGTGAAATACATACCAACCTCGTTTATCCTGATGGCAACGTGAAATTGAGTGTGACGTTGATGTAACTAGTAAAGTAAGAGGACGAACGGTCATACATGAATTTAAAGAAGAAGAAAAAAATGTAGGTTTTAAAATGTCGAATGTGCAATAAAAAGAAATTAATTAAGCCTTTGTTTGACAAATTTATAATGATTTATAAACAAGAATAGTAAGAAAAATAGTAGTAGACCCAAGAAATGCACGAAATTTATAGATATAATGGATAGTAGTTATGAATATTTTGCCTTTAATTGAATTTATAAACTATTTATAAAATTGTATCCAAACGAAAGCTTAGCAAGTAGAAAAATTATTATTAAATATAAAATGGCACCTGAAAAATGTAGTGAAAATTTTCAATATTTTTTTTCTTTAGATAAAAGTTTCAACTTCAACTTTAGGATGCTACTTATATCATTTTTCACTATATAGATAAGAAAATTAAAAATTAAAAATCGACCCACAAATAATATTATAAATTTATTGAAAAGAAGTTAAAACAATTCAAAAGTTCCTTGATCTTCTTTTTCATATTATTATTTGAAATTAAATCCAATAAATTCAAAAGTCTTTGTTTAGGCTCCTTTAAAATCAAATTAAGCATATGTGTCTCCCTTTAAAATAAAATTATTTAATTCTTATATCCAATTTCAATCACACAATCAGACAATAAAATATTTTTCACGTAAATAAAAAAAAAACCTTACTTTTTAATCACAAATTCTCCAAAAAAAATAAAATCACCTTTTATCATTTTCCCAAATAATGACTATTAAACATGGGCTAAATCGAATAAATATATTTTGAAATAGTAATTTTTTGAAAAAGATGTTTGGTTAAAAAATAAAGAAAGATTTTGAATTTATGTATAATATTATTTTATTGAAAAATTTGTGATAAAAAAAGATATAAAAATATTTTAAAATTTTAATAGAGCCCAAACACTGGCTAAATATTGTATAATCAAACACAAAAAGAGAAAATAAAAACAAGCATGTAAATACCGTCTATTTTATCAATAAAAAACTGTGAAACGACGAACATATCCTCTCATTTAAAAAAATTAAAAAAGAAGAAAAATAAAAAATTAATTGCAAGTATAACCTCAAATGTTTTAAAAAATTACAAACGAACCGAAATAAACTATTATAAAAAATTAGAAATTACAATTATAATAGTTAAATTTTAAAAAAAATTCTGCACCCCACCCCCGACACACACCTCCCAAGCTTCATCTTCTTCTCTAAAATCACCGACACCACCACCGCCTCGAAGAAGAAGCTGAAAACAGAGATAACTACGAAATGGAGCAAAACAAAAAAGGCAGCTTGCTTAACCTCCAAAATGTTAAGACCCTTGCTTTTTCTCTTAGAAGCAGCAATGAAAGCAGTATAGAAAATGGGTTATGAATTGTTGTGGGCCTTCTGGGGTGAGGGATTAGCGATGAATGGTGGTGAAGGACGTTGACAGAGGTGTGTGGCCGTGGGTGGTAGAGCCGACTGTGGGTATTGGCGGTCGTGCCTGTGTTTGTCAAAAAACCTAATCATGACAGGAAAAGAAGCTTCGCTCAAGAACTGAAGTTCACGCATGACATATATAATCATATATGGACTTGAAGGATTATTATTGCGCCATCTTGGCCGAAGCCCAACTTGATTGGAGCCCATATTTATCGAAGCCCAACTTGGTTGAAGCCTATATTGACCGAAGCCCCTATGCTCCGAAGCCTCAATGCTGGAGCTATACATAACGCTCACTGAGAAAGAATCCAAAGCTCAAATGATGACCTACGTTTGAAGATCTTAAAATTGTTAAATCCTTTTAGAATGATTGATTGGATTGTTGTAATAAGTAAAAAAGGCCAGTATTGCCAGTATAAAGTATGGGTTAGCCGTCTCCTTTTGGGACATTTAAATAGATCCCCTTTTGTACCATTAGAAGGGAATGAAAAAATTGGTTATTGACAATTCATGTTATCTGTTTCCCTAAAGATATAGTCTTTCAAAAGTTTATAATGTGATTTTAATCTTTATCTTGGTTCTTTATCGATCGTTCATTATCGTACACTTTTGTTCATATATTTATCGGAGCCTGAACATATTTGTCTCGTGTCAAAAAAGCTTCAACCACGTTCAAACCCGTATCACATTCGACCAGTAACTTGTCAACAAGTGCCAAAATTAGCTTGTGAGGACGCGAGTGAGCACGGTATCTGTTGGCGCATTTTTTGTGGTCAACAGTACCTATAGGAGAGAATGTTGCGACGAATTGCAGCATGGAATGAGAAGTTGAGGGAACCAGTGGTGGTGTTGGTGGAAATCGAAGGCAGAAGCGGGTGACTTATCGTTGTTGTCGATGATTTTGGGTAAAATTGTTGTTGATGTGTATGTCGGTGGTGGTGGTTTGTTGAATTGATTGGTTGTATGGTAAAAATTTTGGTCGAATTAGGCTATTTGATTGAAGGGGTGGCCAACGATGGCGGTAGAGGCCAGCGACTGGTAATTATGGTGGCGACGGATTTGATATGTGAAATTGAGTGGCTGCTGACAATGAGTATGTGTGGTCGAAGATGGGAACATTGGATAAATTCAAATATTTTGTAAAAGAAGCCTATGTTTAACTGATATTATGGTTGTAGTATAGTGGTGCACATTATAATTGAATCTAACTATTGTTTTACTTGATGGAGTTGATGTGAGAAGACGAAGAAGAACAGAAGATGAACTTATCAATGTGGAGGAGGTGATAATGGTGTCGACGTATATCTTATCGATCTATATAGAAAAATTGATATCTCCTGAAAGATTATAAGTTCATAATTCATGAAGAAGCGGCATCTCTTTAGGATTACTCCATTGTTTAAAAATTGGTTAATTGGCTTAGGAGTAGGGCTAGATTTGGGCTATTGAACATGCTCGGGGAAAGAGGGATTTTAGGGAAGGAGGCGAAGTTTGGGAGTAGTTGGGTGGGGTGCAGATTTTAATTTTAATTTTTATTTGATTATAATAATTGTAATTTTTAGTTTTTTAATAATTTATTTGGGTTCATTTGTTCTTTTTTAAAACATTTGGAGTTATAGTTACAATTAGTTTTTTATTTTTTTTCTTCCTTTCTTTTTGTTATATTTAAATAAGAAAGTAAATTTGTCATTTCCTAAACTTTTTTATTGAAAAAATGGACGACAATGGGTATTTTATACTAACGGTTGCAAACGAGAACATTTTGTGTTATTTCCATAAGATAGGGGGATTTTCAACAACATGCCCAATAGGTAAAGGATTTTGTGTTGTTTAACCTTCCACATATTTGGGGATGTTTGGGTTTCGTGCGATAGGTAGTTGGGTCAATTAGTAGTAAATTTGTAGTGGAAATTACACATAACCATATCTTTCAAAACTAAATTTCAAAAATCAAATCTAAAGCTCATTTATATAAAAATCAGATATTAATTCAATATTAATAATACTATTATAAAATCAAATTAATTTCCATACCAAACATACCTCCATCAACCCCACCACACCAAATTTATCGTAAACTCTAATTACTTCCCACCCTCATTTCTCTCTCTATATATCTCTCTATTCTATCTCTTTTCCCTCACATTGACCGTCGTCATTGGAGACAACCTCCGAGCGTCGCCGTTCAATTGTGCACTTTGTTGTGAAGCCACTCCGCAAGCATCTCTATCGTCTCTGTCTCCCGTCTTTCTTTTTGTTGCACGTAACGTCGTTGTCTCTTTTCCGTCTTTCTCTTAGTCACACACCACACTGCCACTCTCCCCTCGCCAAGCACAGAGAAGTCACACCGTTATGCGGTACTGATTTAAGCGTCACATGCAACGACACATTCAAATCGTTGTTGTGCAGTGCTGATCTGAGCGCCAAACAGTGTTTATATTGCCGCTTGCTCAGCCAGTGTTTTTGTTTTTTGTTTCAAATTGTGAGGTGGTGTGGCAACGAGGTAGCGGTGTTGTGGTTGATGCGGTGATGATGGCGGTGGTGGTAATGCTCGGCAACAGATTTGGGGATTTTTTTGTGGGGGTTGTGGTTATAGAGTGATAGGCTGGTGGTGGTGGTGTTTGGTTGTGGTGTTTGAGATATGGTTTTGTTGTCGAGAGGTGGTGGTTGTGATTATGGCAGCGACGATGTTGCTAGTGGTAGTGGTGAGGTGGTGGTCACAAATGATTTTATTGTTTGTGACCAATAAACTGGTTAATGTGCGACTAATAAATAACATGTGACCAATGAAATAGATAAATATTGACCAATAAATTATGTATAACCTAAAAATTTGTTCATGTGTGACCAATAATTTGATACTTTGTGATCGAAAATTAATTTGTGACTAATTAATTAGATATTTTGTGACTACAAAATAAATTGTGACTCGTAAAAATTGTGATTTGTGACTAATGAATAATAAGTGATCTGTCAATCGGATAAATTTGCGACAGATAAATAATTTGTGACCAATAAAATTTTTGATTTGTGATCGTGAAATAATTTGTGATCAATAATTTTTTTATTGTGATCGAGAAATAATTTATGACTAATTAATTTATAATTTGTGATCAAATTTTATAGAATTGTGACCTTAATATATTTAATT
>CAIGRB010075651.1:0-10631 GCA_903798255.1 Fraxinus quadrangulata
ACATCAGTCTAGGTGGTAGCACTAGTGACATCAAATTACTGGTTCAATTAAATATAAGGAATTTCTAATCCTTGTGGTAGAATTTATGATATGTTAACTTCACCACCACTATTGGTGTTAGATTGCATTATTCTTTTAGGTACAAGTATGCACTCTGTTGAAGCTTCTTTAGCATACTGCACGAATGGAAAAGGACTCTCGGACTTATAATGAAGCTTGACAACACTAGTAAGCCTTGACCTATCAAACATGTTTTCAGAGTTGGCCTTTTTATCTACCTGGCTGCACAACGTGCCTAAACCGGGCTCAAGTAGGCCTTAAAAGAGAAATGAGTTAAACTCGTAGATCCCCATTAGAATTACGATGCAGGCTCGACTGTTTGGGTCGACCTTAGGCATATGTAGTTCCCATTTATATGCAATGAGTGTTGCCAATCCAAGTCGTGAGCCTTCTTGATCATCCACTGATCTCGTCCGGTTTAAATATCGATTGGATTTCTTATAGTATTTCCCGAGCTTCTGTCATTATTTTTTTATTTTTTCTCACGTGGGATTTCCATACTCGTTTCTCGAATGAAAAGCCCAAGTGTCTTTTCGATTGGACTTCATTCATCTAGGTTCTGAACTAATCTATGGAGGTAATCATTCCATTCAGGATTCTTTATGATGCAAACTAATTTCTTGAGTTGCAGTATTTTTAATGTTGAATTGTTTTTCAAATGTTGGAAAGTATTTTTAATATAATATATATTTGTTTGAACTAGTACTCAATTAGTTGTAAAGAAATATCATATATGGATTCACATATTTTTATCAAATACAATACTTTAGCTTAAAGAAAGTTGATTTCTTGTTTATTCTTGCTATGATTGATTGCATTTTCAGTCAAATTTCATTATTATGTCTATCTAAATAAAAATGCCATTTTTTTTAATTACAATATAGAATTATAAAACGACA
Source organism: Fraxinus quadrangulata (assembly GCA_903798255.1). Taxonomy (NCBI): domain Eukaryota; kingdom Viridiplantae; phylum Streptophyta; class Magnoliopsida; order Lamiales; family Oleaceae; genus Fraxinus; species Fraxinus quadrangulata. Next base: position 960 of record CAIGRB010075651.1, read on the forward strand.
AGGTCTAGTTTCCGGTAAAAATGGGCTATGTAAATCCTTTTTCTTCACCCCTCAATGTTACGGGGGATCCAAGAAACTGCAACACATCAAGTAAATTTTCATCAATCATTCCATTTTTTGACTTGGAATAATGTGATTCTTAGCTTGTTTCCTTGGGGTGATCTGGTAGTTCCTACGGGGTGGAGATGATGAGTGGATCCATGGTTTTTCTTTTCTTTCATCGCATTTTGCTCAAAGAATTGAAGGTAGATAGAGCATCAAGTTGTTCACGGGATCTGAGATGAGGGATGCTTGGAAGAGTTGTCGACTTCAACTATCGTCCATGTATGATCCATACTAGATTTGACTAACTATTTATCCTACCTCCTCTGCGTTCTTGACAGCAATTTAATTGTATACTGTATAGTTCTCTATTAGATATGATGCTTGCGGAGAATGACCGTTATTTTTTACATGCAAGATATAACTTCCCATTCACCTGCTGAATNTGACTAACTATTTATCCTACCTCCTCTGCGTTCTTGACAGCAATTTAATTGTATACTGTATAGTTCTCTATTAGATATGATGCTTGCGGAGAATGACCGTTATTTTTTACATGCAAGATATAACTTCCCATTCACCTGCTGAATAAGGCATGCTACGTTCTCTTTGACTCCACGCTCCATTAACACACGCCGCCCCATATTCTGAGAATTAAACAATGTTTCGAAATCCAAAAATTTCTTTTTGAAGGTGTCTTAGCGTGCAATCTCCATTTCTTCCCAAATCCTCTTTTATTTCATCACAAAATCTAATCATCCATCTCCACTCGACCCACAGACCAAATTGCCATACTTTTCTTACCTCCTAAGTCAATCCTCACCGTCCCCACTCCACAATAAAACAATCTATCCCATCACTTCTTACACCATAACTAATGTCAACACAACAATGAGAACAAAAACTGCCTTCATTTTTTGGCTAACTACGTTTGCTACTCTTCTTATTTCCATCATATTTGCTCCATATTTTACTCATCCTTCCCACAGTGCAATTTGTAAGTTCAGAACTGATTATAATAGCTCAGAACTTACATTTCTCGAAAGGTTTCTTAAGAAAATTAGTGAGTTAGAAGAACTCCTTTCGATTCTTGAAAGAATTAGATTTACTCGTAGACATCATCCTCATCATCACCACCATCATCATCACAAGACGGAACCTAAAACTTCTTGTAATGACGACATATGGAAATCCAGGCTCATATCAGATTACAGTGTTTCGCGTATGTTGACAGTGGATTTAAAGGGCTGTGCGAATTTCAGCAGTGTGCAAAAGGCAGTAGATGCTGTTCCTGATTTTAGTCCAAGTAAAACACTGATCATTGTCGATTCTGGCACTTACAGGTGAATGACTCCTCTATATTAACAGAGATTCACTTTTGTGTTCAGAAGAGGTGGTTTGACATGGAATTAGTGTATTATAATGGCAGGGAGAAAATTGTTGTGAGCTCCAACAAGACAAACTTAATAATACAAGGTCAAGGTTACCTCAACACGGCCATTGCTTGGAATGACACTGCTAATTCTACTGGAGGAACAGCTTACAGTTCCACCATCGCCATTTCCTCAGCCGGTTTCGTAGCTTATAATATTAGTTTTCAGGTACTTAATTTACTGTCCATCTGAACAAAAGACTCAAATTCAGGTCTTGCATTATAGAACATGGTTCAATAATACTAAATGTACATTCTTTGGTTGACATTGTTTCTTACATTACCTTTGTTTTTTGAAAATTGTGGGCGGAAAAACTGTTTTTGTTTTTAAACTGTCCAATAGTGTTTTATCACGTGGCACAATATAAAGGAAGATGTAAAAGATGATGTGCATGTATCATGATTGAACATTGTTCAAGTGATTCATCAAGAAGTAATAATGTTTTATTTAATTTCTTTAAAGAACACAGCTCCTCCACCAGAACCTGGAGAAGTTGGCGGACAGGCGGTGGCACTCAGAATTTCTGGCGATCAAGCTGCATTCTACGGCTGCGGATTTTATGGCGCACAAGATACCCTTAACGATGATCAAGGGAGGCATTATTTTAAAGAGTGTTTCATCCAGGGATCCATTGATTTTATTTTCGGAAATGGCCGATCAGTCTATGAGGTAGGAATCATGATCACTGATCCATCCATCAATCTTTACATACAATATATAAAAGATTAAACATGTAAAATTTATAAAACTGGGTGCAGGATTGCATGATCAATTCAATAGCAAAAGAATCTGTCACCGGCGGAGTCACCGGAGCTGTGACTGCCCAGGCAAGAAACTCAGGCAATGAAAAAACAGGCTTCTCCTTTATAAATTGCGAAGTTGGAGGCAGTGGAAAAGTGTGGCTTGGACGAGCTTGGGGGGCTTATGCCACTGTAGTTTTCTCCAAAACACACATGTCCGACGTGGTTTCTTCTGATGGCTGGAATGACTGGAAAGATTCCTCTAGAGACCAGTATGTGAATTGTTGATCTAAATTACCTTAAAAGAAGTTCATTAATTAATTTGTTTCATTAATTAAAAGTTACTTATTTCAGAACAGTGTTTTTTGGAGAGTACGAGTGCTCTGGGCCAGGAGCAAATTACACATATAGAGTGGCATATGGGAAGCAATTGAAGCAAACTGAAGCTGCTCCTTACATGGATCTTTCCTTTGTAGATGGACAACAATGGCTTCTTTCTCGGGGAAAAAAATTATCATCATACAGTCACAGACTCGAAGAAAGTGATTTAGTTCAAAAATATTGAGATTTATCTCACAATTAATATCCGAGAAATGTTAAATGTGCTCGTGATCATAACATTTTTTCGCGACATTTTACTTATTTATTTATAATTAATTACATGGGTTGATTAATAGTAGATCATTATCGTATCACATTGATTATACGAATTCACTATAGTGCTTCAAATTACACAATTAAGGCGGATTTAGTAATCATTCTTTCGAAACTCTTTATTATTATTTTTTTTTCTTTTTTATACTCATTTTTCGATCGCACATTCTCACCATAAAATACTTTTTACGTAATTCCCTATCTTTTAGCTACGCATTTTTCAAAAAATTACTATTAAAAACTCATTCTTTACCAAAAAAAAAAAAAAAAGGCTGATATGTGCTAAATTTTTTACTCTCAACGTGAACTCATAATTTTTCCCAACTTTATAATCACATATTATCCTAAAAGTTAATATTCAATCATTGTTTTTTCCCCTAAATAATGATAGTCAAAGGGAGAGCAACTGCTCTACCAGGCCTTTTACAGGGCTGGTAGGGCAGATTAATTCTTATTGGTAGCGGCAAAATTATATTCTTCTAGAAGCATGCAATGAATGTAGATTACCTTCAATAGTTTTTATAAAATACTTTCTATTTTAAAAAGTTCAATTTTAAAATTATATCACTTTTTAAATTAACATTTTAATTTAAAAAGTCAAATTCACTATTGTAATTAAATGAATTCAAAGTATTTTAATTTTTAATTAAAAAAACCAATATAATAATTTTAAAGGAAGCTAGTGAAAATAAAATATAGGAAAAAATAATAAATATTTTTTGGGAGTAGTAATATTAAGCTCATGTTTGGTATTGATTAAAATAAAGATTTTAATCTAAATCAATGTCAATAATTAACTTTAATTACATATTTTATGGGATTTACCACTTTTCAATCACACGTTTCATCAAGTTATATTAAAATCTACTAAAATTCTGATTTAAAATCCTCAAACAAGGGCTAAGTGATAAATATAAAGAGTCTGTTGGAATACTTAAAAATTTTTACTCTCTAAATTATAGAATATGCTTTAAAAATAAAGAGTCTTTTGAAAATACTCTCTGAGTGATATCAACACTAAATTGTGGACTGTAGTACATAATTAAGCAAGTGTATTGATATTAACACTAAATTGTTACTTGTTCATCAATCACCAAGAGAGAGAATTTTCATTAACTCATTTGCTCCATTTGTCTCCTTTGCTTTTTATTATTTTCAAAAAATGCACCATCAACAATTTGCCTAAGACTTACAAGTTTTTACGCTGCCTTTTATCTTTATTAACAACTAACAATTTCATAAAATGAGTGTCATAAAAAGTTTCCATAACGTTTATGTTGCTTGTTATACTTAAAAGGTTGTCATTCATGAAAAGTTAATTAACGATTGTGCTACATGTATGTAATAATTTACATACACATGATGTGGTGAAATATGATTTAGTCAGAATTTCTTTAATCAAATTTAAAAAAATAATAATTCTCTCTCTTTTGACATCTCATCTGTACGTAAATCATTATATAACTTTATTATGTACAAGTAACATTATTCGTTAATTAATATTGTTACACCAATGTCGCAATTGAACAACATGTAGCATATAGTGGGGTGTTGTCCGAATAATTATATTTTGAATGTTAACCAGTTGAGACTGGGAACATGTTACTAGCAGATCCATTAATTCGACAAGCTCTCGTGATCCAAGTATCAAATCTCGACCTTGAGATCAGTGACGGATCCAGGATCTCAAATGAGATAGAGCGATCATTGACCGTCAATGGTCGTAATAGCGAGATTGTTTGTTAATATTTAATTAATCACTACACAAAAATGAAGATATATTTCCGTAAGAGTCGAAATAAGTGTGATATAATTTTTTCTCACAAGCTACTAAAACACAGGCAAACTCCCTTTCTGTCTGTCTACCCAGATGGGAGAACGAAAAACCATGAATAAGAGATCAGACATGATTACAATGCCCATAGTTTCAAGAAACGAAACTTCAACTCCAAATTTTGAATCTTTTTATTCCAATTAACCTCGTCTTAACAAAACCACTTCAAACCCAAATGAAAATCACTTCCATCACATCCGCATTCCTTGGATTAACTCTTATTTTGAAATAAGAAAAGAGATCTCAACTTTTGTAAAATATATGCTCCGGATATAAAAAAAAAAAAAAAAATTTAACAGATGTTAGCTTAAACCGCCATAAAATGAAGCTTAGCCATCGCCCATATGTTAGATATTATGTTGGGTCCATCCCAAGATGCTCACTACGACCTGACTTCGGACATTTCCCTTTCGTTAGCTTGTCTTTAATTAGGAAATTTCCATGTAACTCCTATTATTTATTATTTATTTTGATTTGGTCAAGTAAGAAGTGTTAGCAATCCGTATAGTGATATTCCTAGTATTTTACTTGAGTCACCATGACTACATGGCAGTTCTCATTCTCACTATGGCACTTTCTCTTCTTTCAATTATTATTATTCCCTATACTACATCTAGTGATGGATCTAAAATCTGAGTGAGCTAGGTCGATCGTTGAACGTTAACCGTCAATAACCATTGTTTATTAATATTTAATTGAATAATATTAAAAAAAAATTCAATCAATATATAAATGTATTAAAATATAAAAATCATGCATATATATGAAAATATAAACGGATATAACCCAAGTTATAACATATACGTCGCCATCAATAAATTAACAAGACAATTTTTAATTTCCAATTTCAAGAAGACAATAACAAAGTATTAAGTCAAAGTCAAATAAGGGATTTAAATGAGTTAGTAATATTATTGTGGGCTATATTGCAATTATAAAAATGTATGGGTTAGTAATTATATATGAAGATGATTTTGGGGTATTGGCATAATAAAGGAAGATAGTGGGGCCCACAATTAATGATTTTTTCTGTGTCAATACATTGCCGGACCATTTTAGAACAGGGCCAATGCGGAAGAAAGAGAAAATGAGAAGAAAGAAAAGAAAACCAGAGACGAATGGGAAAAATTTGAATGAAGAAGAAAGAGAAGAAAATGAGAAAAGATCGAGCTGTTGAGCAAGATTGAAGGAACTAAGAAGAAATCTTCAAGTTTGATTTCAATTTCATTTGTTCAACTACATTTGGTAAGAAAAAAATTTAAATTCAAGAATAACAATAGACGGAACTTTTGTCTATTTTTTCAGAGAGGAAAAAAAAGGTAAAAAATTCTATTATCGGCAGAGCCAACATGTGCGGCTGCTGGTGCTCGTCAGGTACTGGTACCGCCACGAGATATAACAGGTGGCTAACCTAACCACCCCTACAAATACATTGGCCAAAATTGGTGTAACGATAGTTGAGGTCTCAAATTAAAATCACCTCCTCTCATACATAATTTAGTCAGAAGAAAGAAAAGAAAGGGCTAGAGTGCTGAAATGAAAAAGTAAATATATTTGACAACAAACAAATAACAGTGTGGAGCAGAAACAGTATTCAAGTAACAAAGGCAGTAAGAAACAAGTTACCGATAGCATATTTCCTAGACCACAAATCTATTAGAATTTCTCTGTCAGACCACTGCTTGCTTGCTGCATGATATCTTGTATAAGCAATGTCATGTTCTGGTAAGAGGAACCCCCTTCTTCAGGTGCCATTTTTGCCATTTTTCCAATCTTTTTTGCTCTCTCTCTTCTCTCTTCTCCCTCTTCTCCTCCATCCATCAACCTGTCGATAATCCTCGTAATTTCATCATTCTTCACCTGTAGTCCTGTTTTTTCTTCCTCTCCAAATAAAACAGGTATTTCAACACCTGCCCTCAATCCTGTCTTAAGCACATTCACAATGAACTTCTCGTTGCAAAACTGCTCTGCGAATATCGGCCACGTTATCATAGGCAAACCGGCACATATGCCTTCGAGGGTCGAGTTCCATCCGCAATGCGTTAAGAATCCTCCAATGGCGGGATGGGACAATATTAGTACTTGTGGTGCCCAACCATGGATTAAAATGCCTCTTCCCTTAATCCTCTCCTCGAATTTTTCCTCGACTAGCCATGCTTGAAACTCATCTGATACGGTTCGAATAACCCACACGAACGGTCTATTTGATGCTTCTAAGCCTAAACCGAGCTCTATCAGTTGTGCAGTTGCTAGTCGAGATAAACTTCCTAGGCAAACATAAAGAACAGAGTTCAGTTCCTGCGAGTCTAGCCATTTCGTGCAACGATCTTCATCAATTGAGGCCTTGTTACCTCTTTCAGCCTTATCCAGCTCTTCTTTGTTGCATAAAGAAACTGGACCAATACACCAAACCTTTTTGCCTTTCACCTTAATATATTCTTTCAAATACTCAGGTTCCAACTCTTCAAAAGTATTAGCCACTACCCCAAATGCTTCTGTCTCAGCCTCCTTTATCAGCTCCCTTATATCATTCCAATTTGATGCCATTTGATTGACAGTTCCTCTAAGCTGAGCCTTAGTCATTTCAATTCTACCAGGCAATCCAGGCACGACGAAATACTCCAAATCAGAAGCTATGTTTTCGAAATCCTTGGAGATTCCCAGGAGGTGCAAACATATAAGAGAAAAACAACTAGTCCCATGAAACACAATCCTCGGAATACCACAGTTTTGAGCAACATTTGTTGTCCAAGGAAAACACATATCGGATATTAAGCAACTCGGCACAGGTTTCATCTCCTTTCGCAGCAATTCTTCGACCTGCTCCCGCAGCATGCCTGCAGCAGTGAAGAACTTCAGTGCCAAATCCATGGACAGTACCATGTCGAAATTTTCGCACCCTTCCGGGAGGCCTGCTTCTACACTTGGAAATTTCAGTTCCACTACACGAATTTGCAATCCAGAACGGACTGCACGAGCAACCACTGTTTTGAACCTGTTATGGTTAACGGGTGTGGTCAAAATGGTGACAATAACACCTCGTTTTGCCAGCAACCTAGCAATGTCTACCATGGGAATGCTATGGCCTTGGGCCATGAAAGGAAACAATACAAAGTGAAGTTTTTGTTCATGGATGGCCATTGGAGAGACTGGATAGGCTTAGCTGCTGAATGACCTTACCTCTGCTATTGGTACGTCTGGAGGCTTAAAATAAGGGCTGCTAGGATGCTTCTAATTTGGCTTTTAGCAGTAGCATATTAGAGATTACCCTATATTCTAATATCATGTGGCTCTCGTTGAATCGCCTCGTTTCTAAGCTTGAGTATGTTCTCACTTGCAAGTCGAAACATTTTTCAGTCAAAATCTTCATACATGCATAATTTTTAACAGGGTAAGACTTAAATTCGGAACATCTACAATTTTCAATACCATGTTAAACCACCTCAATTAAAACTTTAGTGGTTAAATATCGGTTGTCATATAGTCGACAACGTCTATGCCTCCACAGCTCCACTTGCTTTAGTATTGCTATGATGCTTCTAATTTGGCATTTAGCTGCTGATGTAAGAGCCTACGTTAGCACACTCGCAGATTATCTGTATTCTAAATTTCGGATATTACGTGGCTTTTGCTGAACCACCTTGTTTCTAAGCATATGCATGGTATTACATGCGAGTCTATCTTCATACATGCATAATTTTTTAGGAGGGTGAGACTTAAATTGAGAACATCTATCATCTTCAATACCATGTTAAACCATATCAACTAAAACTTCACTTGTTAGACATCAGCTAGTTGTCATATAGTCGACGAACTTATGTATATGCCTCCGCTTGTTGCTCAAAATATTATTGCTAGGATGCTTCTAATTTGGCTCTTAGCTGCTAATGTAAGAGCCCATGTAATGCCCCAAAACCTATGTCCCGATAACCATTATAAAAGTTAATTGACGCATTATAAAAAAAAAAATGTAGAATAACAAAAGCGATTTTGTTGTCTCATAAAACATCCAAGAAATTCAATCCACTAATGAAATAAATTCATCGATTTTGAAAATAAAATTCTGATTGCAAAATAATTTTAAACTAAATGCTAAATATTGAAAGAAAATATAATTCTTGATCTAGCGACATGAACTCTATCAGCAGTTTCAACCTCCATTCCCGATCAATCAAGCATCTGAAAAATATTTTAAATATAGAATGAGCATACGAATACACTCATATAGATTTCATGTGAGTATTTTCACAATCTAATATAAAAATGCAAATAAATGAAGCACATAATATAACTTTTCTAGTGGGATAGAAACATAACCGTCTCATTCTCACTTAGGTCATACTCATTCTCAATCACCACTTAGAGTATTTAGCATTATGGCTAATTTCTGTGTAGATCTACATAATAATACCCCTATGGTATAATCTACAAGATCCTTCTTTTATTTGGATCACATAATAGCATATAAAATACTTAACTTAAAATATTAAAAGGTGAAAACACAAAATCACTTGACATTTAAACAAATTCATACATAATTCGTCAAATTGTCTGTATGCTTGAGTTACTTAGGACTGAAAATTCTTGCGAACGGATCTCGAACGCGCTAAAAACTTTTTTCTTTTCCTTTCTTTTCTCTCTCTCTCTCTTATCCCTTTCTCAGGTTTTCTTTTCTCTCTCCATTCCTCTCTCTCTCTTAATTTGTATAAATTGAAATGCAACAACGAGAGGGTATATATATATATACACACACATCATGATAAGATTCTAGTATGGATATGTGCAGATTTCAAGTTTTTTTCTAAATAATTTTTATTAGATAATTCAATAATAATTCAATAGATATCCAAAATAATATTAAAATTTAATTTCATGTAAAACTCATATATATCGAACTGTTAGGAATATTAACACAAGGTCCCTAGAAAATGGTAAAATTGTTAGGTTACCCTAAATCTCAAAACTTGCA
>CAIGRB010075666.1:22425-58198 GCA_903798255.1 Fraxinus quadrangulata
TTTAATAGAAAGATACAATTTCGTTTTTATGTGTTTTTTTTAATGTCCAGATGGGTGTTTATATAGGCAGAAAAAAATGAAACTGCCTCCACCATGATCCAGCATTATTTGCAGTAGTAATAGATTGTTAATACTGGACAGTTAAAAACAGTCATATTTTACTGGCTAGTTGACCCATTAAATAATTACGAAAACAATTAAAAATATATTATTTTATTTGGATCAAGAAAGCCCAATCAAAGACCTTTTAATATAATGCGTGAGGTGTGACTCGAATTCCCGACCTCCCACACAAATTTCACATTTTCACTAATTGGGCACTTCATATAAATTAATTATTTTTTTCACATATTATATTTATGGTGTAAATATCTAACATTTACATAAACATTAACATTTGATAAATTGTATTTGTTCATGCATCTTCCAGTAATACTTAGTAGAAGTCCTCAACAGAGCTGTGAACCAAATTGGAACGCCACAGTCAATTTTCCTTGTAAGATAAATGATTCAGAGTTCAATAACTTGGGAGATTGAAGAAGCTTCTGAGCTTTAAAACAGAAGATTGTAACATTTTCAGAAACAAAAAATTGCATAAGGATTTCCTCTGAACAAAATCTAATAAGAAAAAGTCAATGCTGGTGGCAATACACTCTTGGACTGTTTTTCATGGTTGTGAAGACTGATAACACCAGTTCGTCACCAAGAAGTTTAGAGTTTGATGTTGAGTTGAATAGTTTACTAAAAAATAAAGACGCAGAGTGCATAATTTTTCATTATTTGACACTATATTGGGACCTCGATCATTCATAATTGTGTCATTTAAGTTTAGCTCTTAAGGATGGTCAAATGGTTGAGGCGACACAGAAGGCTCTCACTTCCATTTGGAGACATCAAGTCATTTTTACTACTAGTGAAGCTTTACTTCTGTTTCAAAAATCAACCCTCATTTGACTAAATCTTTTTACAATTCCAAAGTTCCCTGACTTTGCTAGTAATATCACCCATGTATTGTGAAAATTTAAAAAAATAGATGGTGCTTTATTTATCCAAAAGAATTATGCTATTTGTACCATGTGAGGTACACTTTGCTTTACCCGACTCCACCTCCTCCCTCACATGGGGGTCGGATCCCACATCCAATAAATGCATCGGACCCGACCCTCATGTGTGGGAGGGGTGGGGTCGGGTAAACCAACATGTACCCCAAATGGTACATGTAGCAAGATTGTATCCAAAATGCCATCCCAATCCCAAATCTTGTTAAGCCTGTCAAATCTATGGAAAATCTATGAAGAGCCTATGCACATTCCATAACTTAAGAATTAGAGTACGAATAATGCTTAAAGCTCGAATTATATAAATTAAGACGTCAAAACAGCATATGCATATTATTTCCTGCAACTGCAGTAAATCCATTTCAAAAACAGTAAACTAAACGTGAAAATTTTATCGTTAAGAAAATAACATAGTCAGTTAACTAATTAATAAATGTGTCTTTGAACAAATAAATAATCTAATAAATTGGGAGATAAAAAACTTTAATGTTTTTATTTCTTTTAATTTCTCTTGGCAATCCGCATCACTATCCCGCCACAATTCCAATGGACCCAAACTAACCTATAAAATTTTGTAAGAATATTTAAAAATACTGAATAAGATATGTGCAGTTTCCATCTACAATTATATAATAATAAAATAAACACTTCATATCACACTTCTCTTATGGAGTATATCGATTACCAAGCAACAAACCCATCTTACGTCTTTTTTAAATTCCCGAAGGATTTCTATCTCTTAATAAAGAACTTGAATGTCCACTAGCAATTCATACATAAATAACTGAATATAAAAGTATAAAGAAACGAATCACTTGCGTAAATGTATCTTAACTTGATTTTGAAAGGTTGAAAAAAATAAAATCTTGCAAGTAAAAGTTTTCCTATTATTTTTCTGTACTTTTTCCTTTCTTCTCTCTACCATGACTCTCTATATTTTCTAGGATGAAATAATGAGAATTTTTGTAGTGTTTATAGTTGAAATTTTCAATTGAGTTTGTATGCAACTAGAATTGAAAAAAATATAATATAAGGAATTTAGATAAGAACTGATTTCAAATAAGTTAAGATTACTTTTAATCTTTATCAAATCACAAAGAAAATTATCATTATCAAAATCAAACTTTATCATTTCACACACATGTTGCCAAGAGGAAGAATTTGATTTGGAAATTATTTAAAATTCAATTTATCCTTGTTTTCTTTCAATTATGTATAACTTAATGTGTTCTTATCCAAAACAACTTTTTCTTGAGTCGAAGATTTCTAATTAATTACGACCTACAAAAAGAGTCCAATATCAATAAACTAAATTTTGCTCTATTAATATCTAATTATTTGATCCAAAAATAATATTGATTTTAAAACATATTTCATTTTAATCCTCATTTTGTCAAATTATTAAAATATAGCATATAAAACAAATAAAAATTTTATTCTAAAATTTTCGGGGCGTGACACGCCTAAAGTGTTTGATAGAATGCCTATGAAAGATGTTGCTTCATGGACACATCAATGATTTGTGGGTGTTAATGTAGGTAATGCTAATGAGACAGTTGTTTTGCTTGAAAGAATGAGGTTGAAAGGGTTAGAGTCTAACGAATTCACATGGAACGAAATGATAGTAGGGCATGCTAGGAGTGGGAATTGTAATGGTGCTGTAGAATTTTTCTCCATGATGAGTAAATGAGGGTTAGTTCCGGATTTGGTTTCTTGGAATGTGATTATTTTTAGGTTTTGTTCAAGGTGGAAGGGCTCGGGAAGCTATGGAGTTTATGTGATGTGTTAGTGACTGGGATTAAGAATCAGGCGACAATAATGGAGTTGCTCCATGCGTGTGGGATGATTTGTTCAATAGGGAAAGAAATTCATGGTTTGATATACAAAATGGAGCTTTATATCAATTTATATGTTGCCAGTGCTCTCATTGATATGTACTCAAAATGTGGAATTGTTAAGGAAGCTTGGAATTTTTTTAAACGACTCTTTCGAGAAATGTTCCATCATGGAATGCTGTGATTGGATCTCATAGAAAGCACAGAATGATTACTCTTGCAATCGAACTTTTTGAAAAGATGCAGGATGAAGAAGTATAAGCAAATGAAGTTACTATGGTTTTCTGTTCTTTCAGCTTGTGTCCGTGGTGGTCTAGACAAGAAAGGTATGGAAATTTTCATGTCCATGTGAGACTCGTATAATGTTGAAGCAAATAAAGAGCATTATGCTTATTTAGTTGAAAATGATGTTGGAAGTGAAATGAATGGTGGACTCGGTGATGAAATAGATGTTCGGATGAAACTAATGGAAATGATAAAACTAATTTTGGAGATGTTCCGATTAAAAATAATTATGGGAATATTAGGTATGAAAGAACTGAACTTGATGATGCAAGTTTGATTATGTCTTCTAACTCAAAATGTATGCATCTGTCATGATTTTCTTACGTCCCATTGTTTGGTGATGATTACTTACATGATCACATTATGAATGGTGGTCTTTGTACGAAAAATTCGCCTCTTAGTAGCTTTTACAAATAACTAGTTGTATGCCCGTACAATGTACGGACTTTGGTATTTTTAAGGTAATATTAGTATATCAAATATTAATGAAAAGAAAAGATGAGAGTAACAAAAGAGAGCTACCACTATTTTCTAAGGAGGATAGAGAATGATGAAATTAGGTTGAAGGCAAATCAACGGTGAAGACTGAAGAAATGCTTTTGTGTTAGAGATATTTAGCTGATATTTTAGATGAACAATGTATGAAATAGACACTCAACACAACGCGGAGTGTGAATCGAATCACATTCGATGACATAAGGGGGCAGCGGAGGCAACGAAAGGCGGGGATCGACCTGTTCGGTTAGGTGGTGGGGGTTGAGGGGCAACGCTCCCGATTTGTAAACGATTGTGAGCTTTTGTAATTTTTATTAGTGTTTTGAATTAAATTATTAATAAGTGAAATTATATTTAGTTTGTATAAAATGTAAGCAAATGTTATTACCTAAAGAATAATGAAATTTTCATTTTTTGGCCAAAAACAAAAAAGGTCCATGCATACACAGAGACATCTCTGCGCTGTGAGGAGTATCAACTCCGCATTTTGCGAAGTATTAACTCCGCACTGTATGGAGTAAGACTCTGCATTGTGAGCGGAGTGATGGAGTGAAAACTCCACACAATGCAGAGATGTCTCTGTGCATGCGGGAGATCATCTCTCTGTGTTGTGCGAAAGGTCTCTTCGCGCAGCGCGGAGACTTCTCTGCCCCCCGATGGAGTAAGCTTTCCATGCGGTGTATGCGTTGGAATTTCAACCTAATTGTACAATCTAGATTTTTTTCAGCTTTACGCTATCTCAACGAAAACGGATGTATCTTTGAAACCGTAACTCGGAATTGTGTAAGGTCAGGGTCGTTGAATTCGTATCATCCGTATCTAGCTAAGTATCTTCGAGCTATTTTCAGCAATTTTTGGTGGGTCAAAATCGCCCTCAAAGTTAGCTGTTTTTCCATTTTTTTGTTGTTGGATGTTTGGCTTCTGCTTATTTGTCTTTGAGTTTACAATAACTGAGAAAGACATGAATTCATCTATAATGATGGAAAATGATGTCCATTCAGTTTATTATGAACAGAATTAAATAGGCCAATTCAAAATTGCATTACTTGAAGACAGCCATCAAGAATAGTATAAAAACTAAATAAACATTGTCGACGAGATATATTTGATCACTAAATCATGAATATTCATATTGAAAAAACTACATCAACAACTCTCACATAGCTCAGAATGGGTACATTCTTCATTTTATAAACTATATTTTGTTTTAAATAATTATTTGAAAACTTTACACTTATTTCTCACTGGCAAAACCTATTGCTGCATAGGTTTCAAAGGCAAATTGACATACACTTGCTTTCGATAAACTTCCCAGTGCAGTCCAAAACTACAAAGATGTGTATAGAACATGAATGTTACCCATACATGGATTTTTTAGGACAACTTGCATTCAGTAATCTCAAATCCTCGAGCCATCTCTCAAAACATATTTTGTAGCTCCTCAACACTATATGTCTTGCCCTGCAAACAAAAATATGAGGTTAGTCACAGCTCCAAAAAGAAGATTCCAGGACACCAGAAATGTATCACATTTTACAAACTTTTACGAAGAGTATTATGTATCCATTAGTAAAGAGACAATAGTCTTAGACTCATCACCTAATAAACTATTAATCAACCAAAATACAAAAACTCACTTTTGGGAAATAGAGAAAAGTTTGGAGACAAAGTGCTTTTCTATCAACGAAGACAAGGCTCAGGAAAAAAAATATCTACCTATTGCATAACTTTCTTATTTAGGATATTATAAGACTGAAGTTCTGAAAGAAGATTAAGAGTCCCCTATTATAACATTTAGTAAAAACTTCATCTGCAAAAAGTTCAGAGAACTAATCGAGTCAGAAAAACTAATTCCTAAAAACATAGAAAAATGGATCAATAAAATAATAAGAACATCGTATACTCTGGAGTCAAATATATATTTGCATTTGATGATATGAATTGATCTACCTCTGAGCCCATAGAATGTTTTCTCTTTACAATGACCATGCAAGTAATCTGTAACCCATGAAAAAAATTTAGGCTATTGAATTCAGAAAGCAAACATTGCAAATCATAAGTGAAATGGTGAAACTGAGAGATACGAAGAAAATTTTTATAAATAACGTTGTGTGTTCGTGGAGCTTTTGTATCAGGAAAAACCCACTCCAATATTCAAAGCTTGAACTAATGGGGTATTACCTCAAATACCTGGTACCTTGCTGATTGTTGTCAAAACAAGGATGCAAAAAATTTAGTAATTCCATCTGCAATTAACCAACATTTTAGTTGACGACATTGTTGGAGAGGCTGAGGCCGGAACATGAAAATGTTGCACAAAGCTAATGCTGGAACATTGTAACTTTTGGTTCCTCTCTTGTTGGTTTATTTCTCCAATACAAAAGGTACATGGAGAAGATATTTATAAAATATCAACTGCAACGGCTAAGGAAAATATATACTAATTAGTCAATCAAGATGGCTAGATATTTAGGGAAATTAGAAAGTGACTGTAGCAAAACCATATGAAATGAGGATAAGTATGAAAATTCGTCTGATATAAATAAATAGTGATCGAACGATTTCCTCTTTTAAGAGAAGGAAGGATTTGTCCAATGAGTGCAATAATTGACTGGTCACATGATTCACAACAACTGATAAGATATATAAAATATCTGGGAAAATGACAACTAATAAGATATATAAAATATTTGGGAAAATGACAGTTGATTTGCCTTCACTTCAAGAATTAAAGATTTCCATTCTCAGGGAGATTTTTTTTATTAGAAACTCCTTTAGGTTTGAGAAAATTGACACTTGGACACCTTTTTTGTTTTTGTTTTTGGTTTTTGTTTTTTTACGAACTTCAAATTTTAATTTCAATTTGTTGATGCGAGCAAAAGATGAAATGAATAAAGGTCAAGAATTTACTTTGTATAAATTATTGAGGGTTTTGTAGCGTTCAAGTTAGGTGATGGCTACTTGGTTCTTGAAATCTCGATCAAAGAGATGACTCATATCCAATTCTTTGAAGTAGAGCAACATCTCTACATAGGTGGGTCGTTTTATTGATAATTTAGACTATGTTTGATCCACATTATTTTGAAATAGTAGATTGATGGATAATGTGTTGTTGGAAAAGAAGGAAAAATTATTGATGTGATGGAAAATATTATATTATTGAAAAATGTGTGATTCAAAATGAGTAAAAGAATGAAAATGAAAATTTTAATATGATTCAAACATGAACTTAGTAGACCATAGAAGAATCTAAATTAGAAAATGGTCCCGCGGTGGATAAGCAATGGATATCTTCTTTTTTCCAATGTGAGAGAATAGTTCAATTTATAGGAGATGCTTAATTTCGAGTTATCTAAATTAAAGGGACCAAATATCCGGGTTTCAAATATTGAGGGTTCACTTAAAAAATTTGACCATTCCATCATCCATGTGGTTCATTCCTCACAGGTATTTAATTATATTAAAAAAATAATATTAGTACCCACTTCTCTCCTGTTAATTAAATCCAATCACATCCAGTTATAGCCAAAATCGTAATTTAATAACAATTTCTTTAATTCATCGAGTGCAGTGTGTTAACTATACATAAAGAAATCGGAGAGTTCCCAATCTCTCTGCAAGAAAACAGAGTATACCCAATTTGATTTTCCCCATTGTCTAACAGATTCAAATTCCAAACCCCCAAGTCCTCGCCGGAACCACCATAAATCACCGACACCGATGGGTATCTCCACCACGGCCTCCTCCGCCGCAGCAGATGGCGACTCGGAATCAGCCACTCTGTTAATACCCAAAACATCCTCTACCAATCCCCAAAAGATCCCCAAAGACAATTTCAACATGGCCTACATAATCTACTTCACATTGGGGGCAGGCTACCTTCTCCCCTGGAACGCATTCATCACAGTCGTTGATTACTTCAGCTACCTATACCCTGATGTCTCTGTTGACCGTGTATTCGCTATAGTGTATATGCTGATAGGGCTTACGAGCTTGCTTTTCATAGTGGCATTTGCTCACAAATCGAATTCATTTGTGAGAATTAATGTGGGAATGGTGCTATTTGTGATCGCGCTCTTGACGGTGCCTTTGATGGATGTTTGGTACATAAAGGGAAGAGTTGGAGTGTATGTTGGATACTATGTGACGGTGGCAGCAGTGGGGCTGTGTGGGGTTGCTGATGGATTGGTGCAAGGAGGCGTCGTTGGGAATGCTGGGGAGTTGCCTGAGAGGTACATGCAGGCTGTGGTAGCTGGCACTGCTGCTTCTGGTAAATTTTTATTGTTTTTTGGTTATATTAGAATATCATTTTTCTTATACATAGCTTTTGGTTTTTATGTGGGTTGCTTTTTGCGGATTAATTGATTTGATTTTAGTCAAGAATATGAAAAGGCTCGGATTTTTTTGCCTTGAAATGTTGCTTTTATCTGCTCTTGCAATTTTTATTTTATTTTATTTTTGTGCAAATGGTATTTTCCTTGTTAGCCAGCGGGGTTGACTTAGCTCTGGTGAATTGGTTTTCGTGGCCTTTGGTGTGGGATTTGAATTAAGATATAAAGAAAATATAAAATCTTTGGAATTATTGGTTGTTAGATCTGCACATTCCTTTGGAGACAAGTTTAAGCTTACTTAACTAAGATGGCTAGCTTTTTCTTCTCAAACATGTGAACTGAATAACTTAATGTTCTATCATTGTTTTACTATTTAGTTGAATTTATGAGGGGTTGAAAGATATATTGGCTGTGGATAGAAGCCCTGCATGCTCTATATTTTGACGTCGAACCTATCAATCGGATTTGTTGAGGGCCTTGAGGCATTCCTAATTAGTGCCAAAGGAACGTCTTACCCCACTCAGGAGTTAATTACTGCAAACAAGGAATTGCATTCATGTTTGCATAGATCAATACCAGTTGTTGACATATAATGATCAGTTGATCCTTGTGTTGTGCACCGCTATCAGAATTTTCAGTAACATTAGATGAAGTGTTATTTTATTTTATTTTTTTATTGCTTTGTCTGCTCTTAGATGGCTGCTGCCTGTTAGTTGGGATGTAATTTTGATATTTGAAGGATCAAATTTGATCAACTTCGTCCACAGTTTGTGCCCAATTATCAATTATCTTTCAAGAAGTGACATCATTGCTACCTCATCCTCGACTCCTAATTTTACTAACTAGTGATTTCTTGCTGTGACTTGCATTGCTTCCTTTCAGTCCTTTTTCTTGTTCGTATATAGTGATGTAAAAGGAAGTGTTTGACAAATTTCTCTACACTTCATGCAATTTAAATTTTGACTGCAAAAAAAACTCATTTCATACGATAAATTCCTCTTCAAGTGTCCATATGCAAGAGCCAAAGAAGTTTTCTTGCTTAGCTAAACAATGCTATAGTTATTGTAGAAATATGCGAAGTAGAAGTAGTTTCTTTCTTTATTTGTTCTAAAACAAGAACAGTTATGTCCGCTTTTGCACTTTCATTAATGTTTGAGTGTAAAGAAGAGCTATATCACAAGTATTAGTTGCAAAAACCAAAAGTAGCACCTATAGTTAACAACTTAATGTGATATAAAGTAGCTTTAAGAAGTTGCCTCTTCATGGGGACTACTAACATAGGCGCTCTTCTGCTATTTGCTTTTAACGAAAGTCACACTTGGTTTTCTCTAATTATACTGAGCATGGTATTATAGCAACGTAAATTGCATAATCAAGCTAACAGTTCTGTGATTTGATGGTTGTATCGAGTACGGACACACTGACAGTAGTTCTCCAATAGCTGTGATGGACACGTATTTTGGTGTTGAAGAATGTATAGAAAACGTTAGGGTCAAGTAATATTAGATAAATATTTGATTGACTATTTTTGAAACTAATTTCTTTAAATGCCAAAATTGTACTGTGACCCAACTCCAACTGCCCCCTTTTGGTCCAAAAATGGCTAGAGAGAGCTCATTGTCTTGTAAGAGTATATATCAGTGTGTACTTGGGTCAAGTGATAAGATAGTGGTTACTCCTGCGTATGCCTCAAGTTTCAAAACTTTAGATACACATACAAGAAAGCAAGAGTTTTGTATCTTGTGGTTAATACAAATGAAAATCAATACCTTTTATATTGCAATCTCATTTTTGCCTACAGTCCAGTTTTCTCGTTTTCGAGGGGAAATGTAGAAGTTATTTCGGTATTTCCTCATGCAAATTCAATGATTATTCTGTGTGTTGGTTTCACTCTTTTAAAAGGGCTAACATATAGATAACCGGCAGTGAGATAATTTGTCTTTTGTTTTGGACTGCAGGTGTCCTTGTGTCAGTTTTACGAGTTCTAACAAAAGCTATATATCCTCAAGATGCTCATGGATTGAGACAAAGTGCCAATCTTTATTAGCACTGCTGCTTCTGGTAAATTTTTATGGTTTTTTGGTTATATTAGAATATCATTTTTCTTATACATAGCTTTTGGTTTTTATGTGGGTCGCTTTTTGCGGATTAATTAATTTGATTTTAGTCAAGAATATGAAAAGGCTCGGATTTTTTTGCCTTGAAATGTTGCTTTTATCTGCTCTTGCAATTTTTATTTTATTTATTTTTTGAGCTCTGGTGAATTGGTTTTCGTGGCCTTTGGTGTGGGATTTGAATTAAGATATAAAGAAAATATAAAATCTTTGGAATTATTGGTTGTTAGATCTGCACATTCCTTTGGAGACAAGTTCAGGCTTACTTAACTAAGATGGCTAGCTTTTTCTTCTCAAACATGTGAACTGAATAACTTAATGTTCTATCATTGTTTTACTATTTAGTTGTATTTACGAGGAGTTGAAAGATATAGGAATCTATTGATTGGCTGTGGATAGAAGCCCTGCATGTTCTATATTTTGACATTGAACCTATCAATCGAATTTGTTGAGGGCCTTGAGGCATTCCTAATTCGTGCCAAAGGAACTTCTAACCCTACTCAGGTATTAATTACTGCGGACAAGGAATTGCATTCATGTTTGCATCCCCTATCTGTATCTTAGCTTCTCACTTAGATCAATACCAGTTGTTGACATATAACGATCGATCAATCCTTTTGTTGTGCAGCGCTATAAGAATTTTCAGAAACATTAGATGAAGTGTGATTTTATTTTATTTTTTTATTGCTTTGTCTGCTCTTAGATGGCTGCTGCCTGTTAGTTGGGATGTAATTTTGATATTTGAAGGATCAGATTTGATCAACTTCATCCACGGTTTGTGCCCAATTATCTTTCAAGAAGTGACATCATTGCTACCTCCTCCTCGACTCCTAATTTTACTAACTAGTGATTTCTCAAGATGATGCTGTGACTTGCATTGCTTCCTTTCAGTCCTTTTTCTTGTTTGTATATAGTGATGTAAAAGGAAGTGTTTGACAAATTTCTCTACACTTCATGCAATTTAAATGTTGACTTCAAAAAAAACTCATTTCATACGATAAATTCCTCTTCAAGTGTCCATATGCAAGAGCCAAAGAAGTTTGCTTGCTTAGCTAAACAATGCCATAGATATTGTAGAACTATGCGAAGTAGAAGTAGTTTCTTTCTTTATTTGTTCTAAAACAAGAACAGTTATGCCCGCTTTTGCACTTTCATTAATGTTTGAGTGTAAAGAAGAGCTATATCACAAGTATTAATAGCAAAAACCTAAAGTAGCACCTATAGTCAACAACTTAATGTGATATAAAGTAGCTTTAAGAAGTTGCCTCTGCATGGGGACTACTAACATATGCGCTCTTCTGCTATTTGCTTTTTACGAAAGTCACACTTGGTTTTCTCTAATTATACTGAGCATGGTATTATAGCAATGTAAATTGCATAATCAAGCTAACAGTTCTTTGATTTGATGGTTGTCATAGTATGGACACACTGACAGTAGTTCTCCAATAGCTGTGATGGAGACGTATTTTGGTGTTGAAGAATGTATAGAAAACATTAGGGTCAAGTAATATTAGATAAATAGTTGATTGACAATTTTTGAAACTATTTTCTAACACTATTTTCTTTAGATGCCAAAATTATACTGTGACCCAACTCCAACTTCCCCCTTTTGGTCCAAAAATGGCAAGAGAGACCTCATTGTCTCGCAAGAGTGTGTGTACTTGGGCCAAGTGGTAAGATAGTGGTTACTACTGGGTACGCCTCAAGTTTCAAAACTTTAGATACACATACAAGAAAGCAAGAGTTTTGTATCTTGTGGTTAATACTAATGAAAATCAATACCTTTTATATTGCGATCTCATTTTGGCCTACAGTCCAGTTTTCTCGTTTTCGAGGGGAAATGCAGAAGTTACTTTGGTATTTCCTCATGCAAATTCAATTATTATTCTGTGAGTTGGTTTTATTCTTTTAAAAGGGCTAACATATAGATAGCCGGCAGTGAGATAATTTGTCTTTTGTTTTGGACTGCAGGCGTCCTCGTGTCAGTTTTACGAATTCTAACAAAAGCTATATATCCTCAAGATGCTCATGGACTGAGACAAAGTGCCAATCTTTATTTTATTGTCAGCATTGTGGTGATGTTATTAAACATTATTTTCTACAATGTGGCACATAGACTTCCTGTAATCAAGTACTATAATGATCTGAAAACTCAGGCTGTAAACGAGGAGAAGGAAGAGAAAGGTGACCTAACCGGAAAGCTATGGAGATCAACCTTATGGGACGTCGTTGGAACAGTAAAATGGTATGGGTGCGGAATCCTTATTATCTATGTTGTGACATTGAGTATTTTTCCTGGATCTGTTACAGAGGACGTGAGCTCTGAGATTCTCAAGGACTGGTACCCGATCATTTTGATTACGGGCTATAATGTCTTTGATCTGATTGGTAAGTCTTTGACCCCATTATATCTCATAGAGAATGCAAAAGTCGCAATAGGTGCCTCCTTTGCAAGGTTGTTATTTCTTCCGCTGTTCTACGGTTGCTTACATGGGCCTGAAATTTTCAGAACAGAAATTCCGGTTACGGTATTGACCTGTCTTCTGGGACTTACAAATGGATACTTTACCTGTGTGTTAATGATTTTGACGCCGAAAACTGTCCAGTTGCAACATGCAGAGACTGCAGGGATTGTGCTTGTTTTGTATTTAGTGGTTGGTCTGGCAATTGGTTCCGTTTTGTCTTGGTTTTGGGTGATATAATTCATTGACAGCATGTTTGGCGGGGATGATAGGCTTGTACTCGACTATTATTAAGTAAAAGACCTTATGATATCCAGTACTGTGTGCTAACCGTACTGAGCATGCACTGAGTATTTTCGAGGCATCAAGTCCATTTGCTTGACCCAAAACGCCCAAATTGTCAGATTTATTTGTAGTTTTTCTTAACTGAAGCATTATATTGTAAGTTGTAATCATGGTCCTTGAAACAGTTCGAAAATGGCACAATTCTAGCCGTTATGTAACTACTTTATGATATAAATTTTAGCTTTGGTTAGCAGTCTGTTGGATGCCGAATATGAAAAACTAGAACAATCTCCACGTCAAGAAAATTAGTTCAGATGGATCGCATCATATCCTGGACCTCGATGCTAGGCCGGTCTCTAATTTCTTAATTTCGAAGATGAGAAACTTCCACAGCTTAAGCACAAACATTTCGTCTTCGTCCATCCAATATACTCGGCAGCCTTCAAACATCTCATTCATTTGCATCAACATGTTACAGAGTGCTAGAAACAACGAAGTACACAGAGTGTAACCTCAAAAATGTCGTGACCTTCATCGATATTCATGGTCTCATTCTCTCTTGTAGTGCATTCTACGATGTGCAAGAATGGAGGATCAATTAGCTATACGTCACCCGAACTTGGTACACGAGCACTCGAAATTGCCTCTCTTTTTGTCCTGAAACCTTAAACGAGCGACTATGCTTAAATGCGATGTTCTAAAAAACTTGCCTAGTCATCGCATAGGCTCGAAGCTTGGGTAAAACGCCTAGTTTCGTGTTTAGGCGTTTTTTTTTTTCAATTCCTAAATGACTGAATTTTTCCTCCTTCTATTTCATCTTCATTTGGCGTGCTTTACTATTTTTTTTTAAATTTAAAACTTTTTAATTTAACTGTAGTTTATTAATTTTTTTAAAATTTTTAAAAAAGTTTTCACTTGACTTTAATTTCAAGTTTCTAAAAAACTTTATTTGTACAAATGTTAAAAATGACTTTAATTTGATCAAGCTAAATAATATTAAAAATTAGAAAATGTTTTTTTACGTCTAGACATCGCTTAAGCTTGTAAAGTTCGAAGTTTCGTTTCCACGCTACCAAATTTTACGCTTTTTAGAACACTGCTTAAATGGGTATGCTGATTTGTCATTGATTGATTTTAGCCACTATTTTGGGGAGGACAAGTATTGATTTTAGTAATCAACTTTGAGACTTTATAGGCTATTAGGAAGATATCCATGGTCTCACTCTCTCTTGCAGTGCATTCTACGACGTACAGGAATGGTTTCGATCTACAGTATGAAGAAGATAGAGCAAATTATTCTAGTTCGTAAAAACTATATAATCTTACAAATATCAGTCCATGTTACTAAGATATAGTGAAATTATTCTCTCTTGTAAAATATCACGTATACGTGAAGAGAGTAAGAAAGGTTGCATAAAGCACTTTTAAGGTCACACAAATGGAGACATTATATTTCACATGCTTTGTCACGGAAATAATACAAGGACAGTCAGTCCAACAGTATGAAAGGTCCATGTTTAGTTAAAAATTTTGAATAAAAGTTTGGTTAGTCGAAAATCAACATATTAATCAAGAACAGCACAAGTCACACAAATGAGCACGTTAGATTATATGGTCATACCATTTTGTACAGGAGATAAATGGTCATGGAAATGATATAAAAGGGCATTATAGAATAAATGTCACGACTTACAATCGCAAACACTAGAATTAAAGGTTTCAATTAGCTCACATAAAGACATAATTGAACTAACATTCAAAGAATTTTATAGCATGTGTTCACGTCGAAAATTGTATAACTAAAATTTAAGCCAATTTCAAGTGTAAATGAGGATTTTTATTGATAATTACTTACAAACTACAAGTTTTTTTTTTATCAAACGAGATATTTGAAATAGAAGTTGTTGAGAGGAGTTCACAATCATTAGCTCACAATAAATTAACAAATGTAAGTGCGAAAATTAGAAACCAAATAAACTGAAAGGTAATCTTGATAAATCAGATTAAAGTGACTGAAAATAAGAACACTAGAACACCAAGTAAAGTAGAAACAAAATACTTAGGTTTTATTAAGAAAAACCACAAGCCACAAAGTTCTCAAATCTGTGCTTCAATCACGCAAGAATGAACCACTAGAATGTTCGAATCAAACCCAAGGTATGAAATACAAAAAGAGACACTGAGACAAGCCCTAGATATTTCACAAAAGCACTCTCTTAAGTAATAACACGATTCACGCAAGAATCAACTAGCAATACAAGTAAATCACTCAAGATTACAGATTATTGAGGGAAAAACAGAAATCAAATGAGATTATTTGATTTCAACAGAGAAGAGAAGAGAAGATCTCGAAGAACGGCACAAAGAGCACAAGTTAAAATGGAAGAGTCTCGAGGCCAAGTGAAATCTCAAACTCTAAAAGCCCCTTTTTAGATGAGTCACTCCAATAGTCACCAATCCAATGGTGTTGGAGGCGACACGTGGTGACATCTGAGGCGTCCAAAAAATAGGTAAGTAGAAACACGGTTTCAAGCCTTTCTTTAGAAACACGACTTCTTGCACCATTTAAAGAAAACCAAACAGATTTTTAAGCTGGGCCTCCAATGATTTCCAGCTGGGCCAACTCAATAAGTCCAATGGGCATAATAGCATCATTGTGCCAAATCCCTTCAAAAGTTTTCAGAAATGATGGGCCTGTAATTTTCATATTTCTGTCTTATAAAAAACAATGCCAAGTTGGGAATCTGTGCCAGCTTAAGTTTTGATTGGTTGCTGTCAAATCAATATATAGTACCAAACTGGGAAGGTACGCCAATGACATATTCCTATTAGTTGCTGAGGTCGGCTTCACCAGGTTATCATGAAGTCGACCTTAAATGGGGTCCCCATTAATTAATGAACTGATTAGAGAATGAAGCTATGACATATGATTGGTGGAATTGGTGAGCGCTGACGTAAGTGCTTCTGAATGTTATTAAATTGATTGAATGCTTGATAATTTGTAAGAAATTTACAATCATTATGTCCCCTCAAATTACAACGATCATAAATACGAGCTGACCTTACAGATTCGACTTTACTTTAACATGGGCTAAGTGTATCTAACAAACGGACTTAATTAGGTCGCAGGTCAAATGTCAATAGTATGGATCAATAATGCAACGTAAGCCACTCTAACGTAATGATTCCGAAAGTCACTTTCCACGATAAAGTAATCAATACCTAAAATCCAAATATCACTTAATAAATAGAAAGCAACACTTATTCACATTCAAATGACGTCAAAACAAATGACACATTATTTCTGAATGTAAAGGAAAATGTTTTACGCAAACGATGAGATACAGATTGAAAAAAAATTAATCAAATAAACATAAAGAGGAAAGCACAAAATCGTCATTACCCTTTTGCAATTGACTTGTCACAATCCAAACTACGATTAGTCTGCAACTTCAAGATTAGGGATGACAAAAAAGCTCTTCGACTCGGGCTTGACCAGAAAAAAGCTAGAGCTGGGTTGAAAAAAAAATTAATCAAATAAACATGAAAGAGGAAAGCACAAAATCGTCATTATCCTTTTGCAATTGACTTGAACCAAGTTTATCATCAGTCAAGATCCAAACTGCAATTTCGAGATTAGGGACGACAAAAAATTTCGTCGGCTTGGGCTCGATTCCACCAAGTCTAGGCTCGGGGCCGAGTCCCATTTGGGATGTCGGCTCGAGCCCTAGCTGACCCGTATTTTAGAAAAAAAAAAGTAAAAAAAAAATAAACAAATTATTTTTTGTCGCCTGCGTTGAATTCAGTTGGGCAGGCCTGTGTCTCACGATTTTTTTTTTTTTAAGAATAAAAATAAGGTCCGGCTCGGCTCGTAAAGGCACAAGCCGAAAGTTCAGGTCGAGCCTAAAATTTTTGGAGCAAAAGGCCCAAAAAAATTCGGACCTATTTTGCTTGAGTCAAGCTCGACTTTTGAATTTCGACTCGGTTCGTTGACATGATTATTCGAGATTGAGATTAAAATTATTGTAATAAAGAAACCATTTGATTACACCACGGCTTCCTTTCGTTTAATATATATATCCATTATTGGAGAGAAATAGTTAAAAGATTTGCTTCAAATATAAATTTTGAATCTCTCAAAATTTGGAAAATTTCAAATGTCACAATTGAACATCGGTAGATGAATAAAAATGTTTGTATAGATGAATTGTATAAGGTAGTTTACAGGTGCTACTAACACCATTTTTTTGGAAATAATATTATTCATCCTCACTAATATTAGAGTATCCGTCTAGGTGTCTACACTTGATTGATTTAACTAAATGAGTCATATAACTTTCTATTTAAATGAATATATTATTTAATACTATATAATTTTCATCTAAATTGGTTCTTAGCATCAACGAGGATGAATAGCGGAGTTGAGATCTGTTGTCCAAACTTGGATGTCTAATTTGCTGTTCACCAATAATTTATTGACATATCATTTACACCTATTTTTAAGCACAAGTAGCATATTGGACAACCAATTTTAGATGACAGATCTCAACTCTGAGTAGCATTACCCTTTTTTCGATCTCCCATTAGAATTATGCTATTTATACAATGTTTTTGTACAACATTGTTCACAATGTTGGTTGTGACAAAATAATATTAATTGAAATGATGAATTATTTTTTAAATTATTTAATGACATCATGTTACGTGACATTTTGTCACAATAATGTCAAAATCATTATACCCCAAAGCATTCTTCTCCCATTTAAGATAAATGTAATATGACGTGGCTGACATATAAATGAACGCATTGTGATCTGAAAAAAGGCATAAATTTATACCTTTACCCAATGTTACCCTAAAATCTGCATAGAATTTTTAGGCCCAAATCATAAACCCAGTAGGTGAGGTAAAGCTTAGCAATGGCGGAAGCAACAACCGAGCCGGAAAATACCGCCGCGAATCCGACTCAACCCGAACCCGATAAGCAGATTGCTGAAGAACCTGGCCAACCCGATCCACCTTCCATAATGTCAGCCCCACCTCCAAATCCTAACCCTAGCACGCCGCCACCTTCGTCAGTTCTAGCTCCTCCGCCTCCACTGATCCAGCCGTCCTTCCGTCCTGCGGCACCGCCCCCCGCTGTAGTCACTCCTCAATTCACGCCAGTGCCGACAGTCAATTATCAGACACCTGGAGTTCCACCGCCAGGAGTGAGCGGCGTAACGCATATGGTGATGCCTCCAGCACCGGCGGCTGGGAGTGGGGTGCCGCAAGCTCCGGTGGCTTCGATGCATGTGATGATGGCGCCTTATACTGTGCCCGGTCAGCCGATGAGACCCTATGCACCCATGCCTAATGGTTACCCGGGGATACCTCAGCCCCTTCCCCATGGAGCCATGCCTCTTCCGGGTGGGTTTTTTTTTTCTGCATCTAAGTCCCTCGTTCTCAATTGTTCTCATCTCATCTCTTATCTGTATGTATGTATTTGTATAACCGCCTCTGGATATCGTGTTCTTCAAATGTTTATGGTTTGTTATGATAATCTGGAATTTCATGGGATCAAAACATTTATCGGGAAATAAGTAAAAAATTGCTATAATTTATGTGAAAAAGTGAATTTTTGATGCTTCTTGTTTGTTTACTTTTCAATTGTATAGTGTAATATGTTATGACGTGCTACTAAAAGGAGAAGAATGAGAGTAAAATGGGGGTGGAGAGGGATATGTGTTGGTTGGAATAGGGGTATCGATGACGGGATGTTTTCTCCTACAGTGTTCTCATGATTGATTACGGGGAAAAAAGTTGGAGGGCTTCATTAGGGACCACTGACTACCCCATGGTTCAACTCCTTTTTTGGTATGCACGCATTTTATTTGTTAATCTTTATTTTGCATACGCATATTTTAGAAATATGGTAATATTTATTCTTCTGATGCATAAAAGCAAAAATGATGAGAAAATAGTTTCCGAATTCCACGTCACTGTCATAGGCTAAAAAATGTGATTCTCCCAATTGTCACAATAAATATTATTTGATTGTTCTATGTTCATTTAGTAGGCTAGTAGTCATAAGGATGTATAGCCCCTTTATGGGATTTTGATTTCTGAATCGGCGGCAGCGCATTAAGTTAACAACTGAGTGCTCCTTTGCCTCTATCGTACAAGGTATCACAATCTTCTCAACCATGCAATTTTGATTTTGTTTCTTTGCATTTATTACGACTCCAATGAGAATCAGTCAGTTTGGATTTTGTTTCTTTGCATTTATTATGATTCCTACGAGATCCTTTTTCATTGTTTATGCTGCCCTCAATTGTTTTGGTGTGACCTGTGAATGGGACATTGGTAATCTCATCTCACTACTGAATTCAAATCTTCACCTTTGGTGCTTGAAATTGGGATAGTTTTGTCAGAGCTACTGTTCTGCAAGTGGATGCATAAGGTATGCCCAGCTCACATATTCCTGGTTTATGAATCTCAGTGATATTGTCTTGATGTGCATTCAGGTTATTTGTTCAACTGGTGAGTGTTGCCATGTCATTTCTGCCATCTCATATTACTTTTAATATTTTGGGTAACATTGGCTGATTTTTCTTGTTAGAATATTTTTTGTCTCCTTTTCTGCGAAATTTAAGAACATTCTAATTGTACTATTTTGTAAACATACTCTGACAAATCTGCATAGATTTTTGTGTTTTCTTTGTGCAGGAGTTCTTCGATATCCCTCTCCATATGCGCCAATGATTCGATCTGTATTTCCTCCACGACCAATGGGTGTTATTCCACCAATGTTACGTCCTCCAGTTTCTGGTATACGTGGGCCAATTACTTCTCCCTTTATTAGGCCACCTGCCGTCCCAAGTGTTACACCATCAGAAAAGCCACAGACAACTGTTTACGTGGGCAAGATATCATCAACAGTGGAAAATGATTTCATCCTCTCTCTCCTGCAAGTGTGTGACTCCATCCTTTCCATTTTCCCTCTCCCTTCTCTCTTCTTCTTCTCGTACTACTTGTTTGGCTCGAATTTGTATTCCCCACTTTTGACTTTTAGGACTCATATCAATGAAGTCTGACCTTTTCATTTTCTTAAGCTGTGTGGACCTGTCAAGAGTTGGAAACGTCCTCAAGATCCCACAAATGGAACTTTAAAAGGTTATGGATTTTGTGAATTTGAGTCTGCTGAAGGGGTTCTTCGTGCACTGCGGCTACTCAATAAACTAAGTGTCGATGGACAAGAGTTGATGGTATGAATTTTTTTATCTCCCCTATTGCTTTGTATACATCTCGCTCAGAATTTACTGTTTATGACACTTATAGTATTCTTAAAGACAAGTTTTCCATTATTGAAAGAAGTTGATTAAATAACTTATGCAACAAGATATAATTCTTGGCTTAATTGTTTCAATACAACTATTAAAAATCTTAGGCTTGATATTTCTACATATTAATTACATGTGCCTGCCGTGTTTGGTCGTCCTGTACACACATTTTTCTTTTATTATACTCCCATTACGTGTTTATCTAGCTCGCTATAATTCATTTTGGTTCATCAGTGTTGATGTTAATTTCGCATCACTGATGCACCGGCTATGAATTCCCTCCTTTCTAGCCCTGTAAACAAATAGGAAAGAACTTTGTATGACTGATATTCTGGACTTGATACATCTCCAGTTGAATGTTAATCAAGCAACTCGGGAATATCTTAAACAATATGTGGAGAAAAAAGTAGAGAGTTCAAATATCCTCAATGAATCAGAAATTGAAGGTGCTAGAAAAGAGGAAGAAAGTGCATCGGGAGCTGAAAATAATGACACTTTAAAGTCCTCTGAAGAATCTCAAATGCCTACATCTGATGAACAAAAGAAAGATGGCAGTGAAACAGTGAAAAAAGAAGATACAGATGGTGCACAATTTGACCATGTAATTGATGAAGATAGAGAAGCTGATCGAGAGGCCATTGAGAAGCTTACAGGAATGATAGAGGAGAGGCTGAAGAACAAACCACTGCCTCCTCCGCCTCCCCCCCCACAAATGGCTGTTGATGGTTCCAGCAACTCAGAGCAGCCTTCTAGGTCAAGGGATAAGGAACCAGAAGGGGATGTGGCAAAAAATGGTGAGTGTACTACTTACTGTAAGAATGAATGTTGCGATCCTCTTTCCATTGCGTTGGTTATAATATGATTAATTCTTCTATTTCAGGTCTAACAATATTTTTCATGAAACACTACTTATATGCTTCAACTTCATTTTGCAGATTCATTAGAAGACAAAAATGAAGATGAGAAAACTGGTGAAAGCAAACCTTCAAGTGAGCAGGATAGGACTGAAACTGGGTCACCTGATCGCAGAAGGCATGATAGGAGCAGAGACCGAGACCGTGATGTGAAACGAGAAAAGGAAAGGGAACTTGAAAGATATGAGAGAGAACGAGAGCACGAACGAGCCAAGAGAGAGAAGGATAGAGAATATAGGAGCCGTGAAGATGATCGTAGATATAAAGCACGTGAAAAAGAGTGGGAAGCTAGGGAAAGGGAGAAAGAACACTGGCGGAAGAGAGAGCGTGAAAAAGAGAAAGAGAGGGTACAGGAACGTAAGTGGGAAGTTGCAGACCAAGAGCATGATAAAGATGATGGCTATGGAAAAAAGAGAAAATACAAGACTAGTGACGATGAGAGGAAAAGGAGACAAAGGGAGAAGGAAGAGGACTCGGCTGATAGATTGAGAGAGGAAGAAGAGATTGTGGAGGCTAAAAAGAAAGCAGAGGAAGAACAGCAGAAGAAACAGCAAGAGGAGGAATTGAAAGTTATGTCTGGTCAACCGGCTAATGGACGTGAGAAAGCTATTTTGCCAGATGAAAACTATCTCGAAAACAAGGTTAAGGTTATCGATCAGACCTCTGATACCAAACCCAGTTTTGGTAATTACACTGCTGCTAACTCTTCTTGCTTCATTTCATGATCGTGTTGATCTATTTACACCATCATCTTTGTTATATTACCTTTGTCATTTCATTAGCAGATGAAGAAGCTTTACAAAATGGCATTGGGGATGAAGATGTCACATCATCTAATTCTGCATCTGAGGCACAGCAGAACATCAATGCACCTGCTATAAAGTTAGGATTTGGTCTTTCTGGTTCTGGAAAACGAACTGCAGCCCCTTCTGTATTTAATGAGGATGAGGATGAGGACGCACACAAGGAAAAGAAGATGAGACCTCTGGTTCCGATCGATTACTCAACTGAGGAACAACAACCAGTTTCTGAGACCCCATCAACGAATATGGCTGCAGCTGCAGAATTTGCGAAGCGTGTTATATCAGCAAATTCTAAAGAGGAGAAGCCTCCTGTGGAAAAAGAAAAGGAAAAAGGAAGGCAGAGATCTAGCCAACGAGATCGAGATAGACGTGAAGAGGAGAGTTATCTCAGTCGCGACGAAAGCAGAAAGGATAATTATGACAGAGAGAGGTCACATAAAGTGAAAACCCCAGAAAAGCAGAAGCTTTTTGATGCTAAACAGTTGATTGACACAATTCCAAAGACCAAAGATGAGTTGTTTTCGTACGAGATAAATTGGACAATTTATGATCAGGTGATTAACATTACTCTGCCAAAACTTTTGATTTGCTCTCTCTTTTAACGACTATTCTTGTGATGGAAAACCTTTCGTGTAATTCTTTTAGGTTTCTCAATGATGAATGTCTTTTACGAGCTATGCTATATATTGAACTGAACTCTATCTTAGGCCAGGCCTTGTTTCAGGAGGATTATGGTTTCCTAGGATTTGCCTTGTTTTTGCATTGTATTAGAACTTTGCTAGAAATGTTTCTTTCAAGTTTATATGACAGGAAAAACACTATTCGAGCAGAAAGGACTATAGAATGGCAACACTAAAATCTAAAGCACTGGAAAGTTCTAGCGTTCTTACTTCAAAATTGTTAATGTCTCCTAAATTGGGTCCTTAGAGTGAAAGATGGAATCTTGGATCTCGTAGTTTTGCTTTGCAACCCTTTTTACTTTATTCGGGTACATGAATTAGTGTTATTTTATGAGCTAGAATAATTTCATTATATCTTCGTATTGTGGATTGATATTTGAAAGAAAATAGAAAGAAGATACAGTTTTTACGAGCAATAATAATAATAATAATAATTCACTTTATCTTAATTCTTCATATTGTGGATTGATACAATTCTTGTATGCGCCTGCACTTCACAGAATGCACTGCAAGAGAGAATGAGACCATGGATATCAAAGAAGATCACTGAATTTTTGGGAGAGGAAGAGGTTACGCTCGTGGACTATATCGTTTCTAGCACTCAAGAACACGTTGATGCAGGTGAGATGTTTGAAAGGCTGCAGAGTATATTGGATGATGAAGCCGAAATGTTTGTGCTTAAGATGTGGAGGATGCTCATATTTGAAATTAAGAAAGTAGAGACCGGCCTAACAGTGAAGTCCAGGGTGTGATCTGATCTATCTGAATTCAGCAACGCATAATTATTTTGCCGTGGTGATTGTTTTCTTTATTCATATTTGGCATCCATTAATGGAGGAAATGGACTGGTAACCAAAGCTCAGATTTCATTATATCTGTAATGCTCAGGGTTGATTGTATCACCTGCAAATAGAATTATGTTGTACTTCTGTTCAATCTAGCTTCAATATCTGCACATAGATCGGCTGAGTTTTTCTGTTTGCTTCTTTTGAATTGTACTTTGTGTAGGTTCTGAATCGTTTTGTATTTTTAATGGGTCTTTTTTGGGCTCAAGCTCGTTAAATTTTGATCAGAGTTCCAATCAAATCTTGTCCAACGGTCATTCAAAGGTACGAATTCATGCCTTTTCATGAATCATTTAGCCATTAAGATTAATTAATGTTACTCCACTGGGCATGTGGAAACATTTGAATATTGGGAAAAGGAAAGTCAGAAAACAATAGCAAGCATTGTACTATTTTCTGCATGTTTGGTTTGGTTAGTATGCTGAACTAGAGGGGTTTTAGGGTCTTTTACTTTCCTAGTATAATTAGACTTGATTATTGAATAAAATATATTTATCTCCTCCAATTTATGCTTCTCTCTTGTCTCTCTCTCCGATTCCTCTCCCTATCCTCTCTCTTCTCCTCTCCCCTTTCACCTTTTACATTTCTCTGCTGGATTGTAGGCCAGTATGAGATTCCAATATAAATGTTTGTAGTAACCGCATGATACAAACTCTTTCTTGCATTTATGTGTAACCATAGACTCTATCTTATCACTTAGCCCAAGACATACATGACAATAAGGTGTCTATTTATCTTCATTTACGTGAACGTCACTCTATACATTTTTCAACACCAAAAGATGTCCATCAGAACATTTTGGAGACCTACTCTCACGTTAAGAGTCGAGGAGGTAGCAAAGACGTCACTTCTTGAAAGGTAATCGAGCACAAATATCAGAATCCCAACTAACAAGCAGCAGGAGCAGGAGTCTAAGAGCAAACAAAGCAGTAAAGAAAAAATCAAACTTCATCTAATTTTGCTAAGAATTTTGATATGGTCAGCAAACACAAAGATATCCAGCACCTGGGGTTGGTGTAAATGACAACAAGTGGCAACTGAAGTAAGGACTAGGTGGCAACAACGTTCGATTTTCATCTAAAATAATCTGAAACATAAGATTTGCATAAGAAATCTAGAACCATATTGAAGAACATAAGATCTCAATATGATGATTCAACTTCTAGACAACCTTTATCTTTATAATATTCTACAAATAATAATAATAATCAAGCCATATTTGATATCCAAACAACATAGGTATAAAAAAACACAAATATGATCCTAATGGTCAAGGGTTCTTCATCTTTATCCTATATGATCCTAATGGTCAAGGGTTCTTCATCTTTATCCTAAACTTCCTGGCTATATGTGCAGCTCTAGGATGTACTGGCCTCTTACTTGGATCGCTTTGTTCCACTTCTATCCAATTAATCACCTTCAAAATAAGTGATTGTGGAACTTTTTGAGCATCAGAATCTCCTGTTCCTTTCGATTTTTTCATGCCCTTTTCCAATGCTTTCTCAAGAAATTCCATAAACCAGTTTCCAGCTTCAGTTTCGATCTGCTTTCCCAGTTTGATGGTATTCGATACGCTGCAAGAAGAAGCCGGTTTCATGTTTTCGTCATTTTCAGTGGCTGCTCCATTATTTTCTAAACTTGCCTTACGGTTAAGATTTGAGGACCTCAAATGTTTTCCCAAAATTGTCTTTTGTTCGTTTCTTTCAGGAAAAGTAGCGATTGATTTGTAATGCGCAGCTCTTCTTTTTAATGCGTTGGACTCCAGTTTTTGGTGTTGATCCATTGAATCGTGGACTATCTCATGTAAAATAGAGCCATTTTCTTCGGGGTATTTTCCCATGATTTTCTTTGGTTCTGCGTTTTGTGTTTGTACCATTTCAGTTGCTGCTTGAATAGACACCATTTCAGCCATCACTTGAGCAATTTGGATATGAAACTCGAGAAACTGGTCGAAGCAAGCTGCAGGGGCTTCTGGCTTAGCCGATTTAGTCAAGTTTGAGAACATCCTATGAGCAACAAAATGAGATTAAATAGGTTTCCACAATTTATTAAAAATCATAGATGGGTTTAAGGATATGAATTGTACTTGAGAGAACGAACAATGTTCTCAGTTGCTGTAGCATCTCTTAGTGCCTGGAGGGCAATCTTCTGCGCTATTTCTCGTTGTTGCACCACTTCCTAATATGCATTAGCAATAAAGAGTTAGTATCAAGTTGCTGCACAATTCTAGACACGACTTGACATTACACAGTCCGTCCTACCAAACAAGCCATAGCGTGTTTTTATTTTATCTTTAATACTATCGAGTACTATCTAATTAAAAATTCACCTTTCCGAGAATGCAAAGCTTTCCAGGTAAATTAATGGAAAGACTGTTATTTGGGGAGGCTGAATAACAAGGTTGAGATTGTGAGTATGTTATCTTCGAATTCGAGTCACTTTGTGCATTATCAGTAACAATGGGAGAAGCTGCCATTTTTGCATTCCGCAAACTAGGAGGCGGAGTCGAACTCTTTTTCTCCTGAAAAATGAAGAAAACAGTATATTTCTTCAATTTTAACCATTTTGAATACATTATTAGTCTGCTCAAGTAAATATAATGAATAAGGGCAAGATGTACCTACAGCTGTGTTGAAGGGACTTCTGAAAATCCTTTGTTCTCTATCACATACGCTTTTGCTCCTCAAATACTTAGAAATTGAGCGTGTTATACAACTTTTCCTAATCAATGGACTTTCCCCTTTAGCGTCCACCATTTTAGACAAATGCGCACCACCCACTGACGACCTAAAAACCCCACCGGCGCTTCCATCTCGTGGTGTTCTCCCTCGAATCATTGGCGACATTGGAAAATTACCCGAAAATTTCACAGCACTAGGCGGCCTCTCTTTGACTGGTGTGCATTGATCAAAATCCAAAGGAACTGGCTTCAAAACACTTGGCGAAGAAATAATCTCACCCCCATTAGCCCCTATTCCCCAAGAACCCCTTCTAGGAGCTGAAAATTTTGAATTGATTTTTAGTTCATTTTTCTCTCCCTTCTGTCTCAATTTCATCAATGGTTCCGGCGTGCCCACCAATGGGTGCCTCCCAGGAAGAGGTTTCGCGCCCTTGACAATGGGAACGGGCGACCCAGGCTCCAATTTATCGACATAAATGAATTGTCCCAATTGCATTTTGTTGCTGAGAACAAGATCATCCTGCTCAAAAGGTAAACTAACATAAATCGAATGCGAAGAATCCGATACCTTGATGTAGAATCCGTGTTTCGGCAAAAGATTCTTTTCATCAAGATCTGCAGGAACAATATCGGTAACCTGTAAAAGTGAGCTCCTGTGCTCACTTGTGGGCTTCACCCCTGTATTTATCCCATTCAGTAGCTTCAACAGAATTCCGGGAGCCAACGCCGCCATGATTTTTGTCAACTATCCAAAAAACAACAAGTCGAGAAAATAAAGAAGACAAAAAACCAGCACACAGACTGATTTTTGATCAAGAAACACAGGAAATAGGGGAAAAACCCTGCAGCCTCTAATTTTCAAGAAAGTTTTCTATCAAACTAAGAAGATTGAAAAAAACGAAACTTATGAGTTAGAATTTAAATTTCTTGAATTGACAGTGAATTCATGTTTACAAGAAGGGTTTTGTGAATGGTAAAGATAGGTGTGGGTGTGGTGGCATAACGGTAACCAGGAATAAAAAAAGATATTTGAATTTGGTGATTTGGAACGTTGCAATAACGGTCATATATTTGCGGGTGGATCCGGGTCACGGGTCACGTCATAAAGTTTTGACATTTGATCCATTTTATGCTCTCCTTCGCCAACAAAAGCCGTATGTTTAAAATGCGCTTTAACCGTGGTTAAAGAGAATGACAGAATGCCGTAGTGGTGTAGTGTACTCAGTGTATTTGATCATGAAATGCACGTAATTGCATACACATGATGTGATGAGATATGATTGAATTAGAATTTCTTCAATCAAATAAACTTCCATACTCTCTTTTTAACATCTCATTTGTATATAAACAATTATGTAACTCCCCATGTACAAGTATCAATTTTCGAAAAATTATGCTGAACATCGTAATGAAAATAGAGTAGATTCATGAATTGACTTTTTAAGTATATATTGAAAATAAATATATTTGCATTACATTTCAATAACTAGAAAAAATCTTGCATTAACATAATCTATACATTTTAATAACTAAAAGCACATGACGGATTAACAATAATTATACTTGCATTAACATAATCTATACAAAATTTCCTTCTAGGTTCTAACAAAGGATAAGAACGAGTATTATTGAAGATATTATTTAAATTATATACATTTGGTCAAATCTAACATGATATCCAAACATACAAATATCCTATGTTCAAATCTCACCGCTACTCATCCGAAAAAAATTATTTATACGTTAGGCTTGATGGGAAAATAAATAAATTCAGCCTTCACATGAAAGGACGTGTTGAAAATAAGATTAAATAATATACATTTTGTCCGCTTCGAATCGATCTAATAGTTTATATATATTTGTCCTAACCTAACAGGTTAAAATTGACGATTGAAGAGAATAACCTCATGCTCCTCATGAAATGCATGCTTGACTGTCTACTGCCAACCATGTGACATCTCCTCGTATCGTATTTTGTTAGAGTACGGTGACTTGAATTATGTTTGATTCTCCCCGAAAATCTCGTGGTGTGACATCCGTGATAAAACTTAAATTATGATTTTAAAAATTGGGAGTATGTGGTGGTGGCAGAACCCGATCCCCGATTCCCCTAGCCCACCATTGATCTCTATCGGGGGGTCACCTCAAGGCGTTCCCTGTGAACGGATAAGCATCCGTGCCATGACTTAGTAATGTACTAGGGCTTCAGTTTGGACTAACATTGGGATACTTTTTTAGACATTTGATTCAAAAGCACCCCACATACTTGAAAGATTCAAAATTCACCCAAGTAGTTAGTGTACAAAACCTACTTTACTAAACAAATTGCAATAATTTAGGGACAAAATAAGAATTGGAAAAGAGTACTTTTAATTGTGTGTATGCCCTAGAGGCTAGAAATAAGGAGACATAGGTTTGGTATCAAACCACTATAATTATTAATTTATTACTTTTATTTGTACACTCAAAGAAGAAAGCTCAAACCCTAGCACTCAAAGTAGCACATATTGATTCATCTTTATCTTGGATAAGATTTTGATATAAATCTTTATTGGGATCTTAAATATAAAATTATAAATCATTGCTTGATTGTAAGAAACCAAATGGTATCTTACAAGGCAAAAAGTAAGGAATTTGTTTCTTTGAAGCAATCGTGAGTTATTTGATTAAAAGTAGAATTTAACTTTTACGGGACTCAAGCAATCCACCCCATTAGACTTGATTGTTTGATATAGAGAAGATGAATTGTTGAGGTAACAACCTTCTGTTTATACGATAATATTTTAAACTTTACAAAGTTAGAATTCTAGATGACGTTATATAATTAACAAATAAAGTTCGACGAGCACTCAAATAACATAATTCATGAATTTTTTTTGAATTTTTTAAATCTTTATTGTGACTATAAATAAATATTTATTGGCTAATCATTGGACACCATCAAACCCTACATGCAGCTTAAAGAGGGTTCCTTTCTGCTAAAATTAGGCTTTTCCTATTGTGAATTGGGAAAGGCTTAAATGATATTTTTCGAATATCTATACCTACCATGTTTGATTGACACTTGGCTATTTTTTCCCACCTCCTGATAGTACCACAAAAAGAATCCCTTTTGTGCTTTAATTATAAATTTGCATCCCATGTATTACTTTGTGTATATAAGCACCTCATAAAATAACTATAGATCTATAAAGGTGTAAAGTAGATTGTATTGTATCGTATTTTCTACACAAGTTAAGTAGATATGTAAAATGGACCAAGCTCCAAAATGTGTGTATTCTAAGTGTCAAGTCGGTAGTGGTCCGAGCTCTCCAAAGTTTCGAACTGTTTCAATCCTAAACCTCTCAATCCAACTTTACATCCTAGGGTCACGCCATTCGAACAATTGCACTATAAAGTAAAGCTCCTCAACGGAGCTCTTGCATGGGTATTGATGTTCAAAGGACCAGTAGTAAAAGACATAAAGAATATCTTTATTAAAGAAGAAAGCATTTCCTTTTTGATAATCAGGCAATCACATGCTTGTCCCTTCTATTTCTTCACTTGAACGGTCCTTTATATTCACTCGAAGAACATAACCCTCTAGCCAAAATCTTCATCAAATTCTCAATTATTTGTCTAAAAATGTCACAGCCAGTTGATCAGGTGTATCCTAATACTAACACAAAACAGCCTTCTTCCAATTCTAATGGTTCATTTGGGCCTGTTTTCATTGTCTTGGCTGGGGTACTCGTAATATCAGCTATTGCTTGCGTGTTTGGACAGCTATGCAACCGGAAGCACCACCGCGGTAATAAGGAGCACCACCGCGGTAAGGAGGAGCACCACCATGGTAAGGCCAAGCTAGCTCGAGGCCAGGACCTTGGCCCTAAAGAATGGGAGTCTAGGCAAAAACCTAGTTTCAAAGATGGGGACATAGATTTTGGGTTTGACAAGAGAATCCCTACAGCTAAAGTGGCTGCACATGGAGATCCCAGAGGACCAAATGCATCTCAAAATGGTCGGTTCAAAGGTCAAGTGAGATTTGCTGATAATGTGTAGGGTTCGAATATGATTGATGCACGGAATGCGGTACAATCTACTTTACTAGACAAGTATGGTCGGGTATACCTTTATTAGTATTTAATTAAGGGATGGTTTCTCTATCTTGGTTTGTATCGATATTTTATTTTCTTATTATTTATCGATCGAAATCAACGATTAATTTGTATTGCGATATTTAATGGTTCTATTTTGTTATACTTGTACAGTAGACAAAGATCAATTCTATCTTGTTCTTGTATTAATTGGATTGAACTAGTCGGTCCAAACTTCATTTTTTGTCTATCAGAATCGAATCGAACTGACCGGCACAAACTAATTCACCAAAATTGGTGAATTTCGCTCGCTTTTAAGTGTACAATACAAAGACTTTATTAAGAAAGCATTCATTAGTAAATTAATTGGTTTGCTGTAGAATTAGCCATGTCAAGGAGCTGAGCCCAGTCACGAGCCGAAACTCAAAGCTTGGGCTCGACTCTAGTAAAATAGGTCGTGTTTTTTTGGGCCTGAGCCGAGCCGAGCTTATGAGGCTCGACGGGCCGTGTCGCTCGTGTTTTTTTTTTAATTCGTTATAAATCTATAATTTTTTATAATGTATTTAAAATTTGTGCAATTTATATGTATTATAAATAATAACTAAATATTAATATATTAAAAAAAATACATCTAAACTTTTTTTTTTTAAAAAAAGCTTGTAACGGGCCGTGAAGAGCCTGGGCTAGCTCGGGCTCGATGCCACCGAGCCACGAGCTGGCCTAGCTCGGGCTTTTTTCGAGGAGAGCCTGAGTCGTCGAACTTTTTTGACATCGCTATGTGGAATAGTTTATTCTTGGGTCTCAAGAGTTCAGTTAGGCCCAGATAAGCCCAATTATATTACCCGTGATATGGTCACTTGTACAGAACAAGATAAGGCCGAGAATTATATGAATGGGCCCAATCCATTTCGGCCCATATTGGGATGGGCTTGTGTTTAATGTGTATCAGGGCCAGGTACAACACACAAGCTCAACACGTGCCAGATCGTGCCAGGTTGTATTCGTGTGAGCCAATAAGTTTAAATTAAATTATGTTTTTAAATTATAATTAAGATAGAACTCCAGATTAATAATTTATTTTTTTCCCAAATTCTCATCTTCAAACTAAACTAAGAAACTCAATTTAATTTTGAGTTTTTAATAATCAACCAAATCATAAGTTTAAAATTAGACTTACAGTACATATTCAGTAGGAAAAATTCGATAGTATTAAACTACACGTGTCAATAGATTGGTATTGACCATACAAAGGAACCTTAAATTATCAACACCTTATCTTTTACCTAGTCTTAAATCATATTACCCTAATTTTATACTTCAATAGTTTAATCGAGTTGAATATAAATATACTAGTTCGGGATTTATATAGGATCCCATAGATATCGTAAATCCAATATTTAATTTTCATAATTTACTTATGTGTCAAGACCTTATCATTTGCCGAGTCTTAAATTCTATTAATCTAATTTTAGAGTACAATAGTTTAATTGAATTGAAATATAAATATACATGTTCGAGATTTATATGGGATCATAAAAAATCGTATATCTAATATTTAATTTTAATAATACCTATATGTTATATATAAAAATGATTAAAGAGATTTAAGGATTCATCGTGCCCTAAATCCAATTATTTTTTCTTTTAATTAATAGAAATATTTCAAATTAATAATTAATTTTCCCTTCCTTACCTCAAACTAAGAAAAAACAATTAGTTATGTAATTTCTACATATCTGAATATAATTTTGAACACGAGATGAATTAGTTAGGTATATTTCTACATAATTTTAAGCGATAGACTTTCTTTTTACTATAAATTTATTGTTAATCGTATTGAAAAATCCGAATCTTAATTTGAAATGAATGGAGCCTTGAAAATTGATTATCGATTTAACAATCGGAAATAAGTAATAAATTGAATAGGGATAAAAATATCTGTCAAAAAAGTTTAAAAAATAGGGCCAACAAAAATGAAAAAAATAAAAATAAAAAAAATCTTAGATGTCACATCAAATATTAATTTTAAAAAATTACCTCATTCCTTAACTACGTGGTACGATGTCAATATCTATTCTTATTATTTTATTTTTTCAAATGAACACGAAACTTCACTCACAAGA
Source organism: Fraxinus quadrangulata (assembly GCA_903798255.1). Taxonomy (NCBI): domain Eukaryota; kingdom Viridiplantae; phylum Streptophyta; class Magnoliopsida; order Lamiales; family Oleaceae; genus Fraxinus; species Fraxinus quadrangulata. The sequence goes on from CAIGRB010075666.1 coordinate 54,734, forward strand.
AATCTCTGATTCACAAACAAACACGCACTCTCTCTTTTAGGATCAATTATTTGTCTAAAGTTATCTGCATAGTTTAGATAAGATTTATTGTTAAGGTATACTATTATTATAATCGTTCAATTTAACCCATCCCATCGCTGTGATTTTTCTCAACAAGTAATCGAATTTCTAATATTAAAAATTAAAGATTTGAAAATTCATCGAAACTTGATAGATTAACAAATTTTGAAAATGTTTTCGAAAACCTACGATGCTAGAGTTAAAGGGCACGTGCCATCATCAAAACGTAGTCACGTTGATCTAACTAGACACAATTTATACACCTAATCATAATAGCAAAAATCAAATCTAAGTAGTATAAAAAAGATAGTTCTCCTCGATTTGGTTTGATACTTAGCGACCTGAACATGTAAACACCAAAGATATGGTGATATAAAACACCTAAACATGCATGATCGATACTTCACCAAAAATATGAGGGTCACCTCTGATCACCAACCAAATATATTGTAAGTACGGAATAGTTGAGCATCGATGTAGATGTCACAAATCTTTTTACCTAGTCAAACTATGTAGAAAGTAAATGCGGGGTTACTAACACATTTAGGTAACATCGAGCTTGCTTCTCTCAAAGTAAAAATTGAGCTAAAATGAACATTATCTTGGCGACAAAGTGTCCCCAAGTTGAAGGGAGAGCAGCCCAAATCCACCAATGAGAGTGTTTCGACAAATAACATAGGTACGAAGTAGTTAGTTATGAACACTGTCGACCGTCCTCATCTAATCAAAATCTCAACATGTTACTTGAGTGGCTCGCATACCCATGCTCGCTCACAGGAGATTGATGTGACTAGGGCAATCCCAATCTCTCTTCACCCATATAAGTGTTGCATTTCTCATCAAAGGGGGGTAAGCAATGATATTAACTCTCCTCAACTTATACATCTAAATTTTTATTCCTACTCTTCTAAATCATATACTTGAGAATCTTCAATTGATGCACCCCTACAATCTACATAGATGGCGTTGGCGGTGGCTAGTCTAGATTCATCATTTTTTCCAACCTTTCACGTCAAATCAATTAGGAAAGTATCAAATAGACCTAGAAAGATCATGCCATTTTTTGCAATAAAAAATGCCAAGCACGTAAAAACGAACAATATTAAAATAATAAAAGAAAACTAAAAATCTTATATATTTTGATATTGATTTTATCAGATACAACGTATCAAACCCAACCAAATCGTTTAGCCCTAAAACTCAAGAAAATTATTTTAAACATGTGGGTTAGTACTAATTACAAAAAAACACTATGTCCTGTCTACAAGTCAAAAAAGTTTATTACTTTGCAACTTCTCTGCACAAACGCAGCCACATCGTCCCACTTTCATTTTCTTGTTTCTTCTGCCCCATTCAATTCAACAGCCGCCCACAAATCAATTATTAACACCTTTGTTTAATGCTAACGCGCACATCAACACAATAAATGTTTCCTGTTTACAGTTCAACAACGTTATAAATTCTTGCACCCCCAACCAACTACCCTCATTCAGCCCACACGTATATTCAATTTCCCCTCTTTACGAACAAATTCTTTCAAATATGGACACAAATCTTGAAGAAAAGCAAAACCCAGTTCAAGATTTAGTTTATTCTGAAGAATTTACAGAGATGAGTCAAGATTTTTACAGTAAGATGAAGCTGAGCTCATATTCAGACGAGGATGAGGAAGATGAGTTTACTTTTATGTCTGAAGGAGTTAATATATCACCAATAGCAGCGGAAGATGCATTCCTTAACGGTCAAATCAAGCCTATTTTTCCATTAGTCAATCAAGATTCGAAGATTTTGTATGAGAATTTGCCTATGCGGCCAGCAGTGAAGAAGGTTTTTGTTGAAACGAAAGATGGGGTAACGTCATCCTCGTCGCGAAACGACGACATCAAAGTGGTGGAGGTGGAGGCGCCGGCGCGGGAGGTGTGCACGAAGAGTAACTCAACTGGGTTCTCCAACACATGGCGGTTCAAGGACTCCATGGGGAGAAGTAACAGTGATGGGAGGGACGCATTTGTTTTCCTGAACAATAGCAATACTCCGCCGCCGTCCACGGCGAAAGTCAACAGGAAGGTGAAGAGTAAAACGGCGTCGTTGTCAGCTCATGAAGTGTACTTGAAAAGTAAAGCCAAAGAAGAGGGTCGCCGGAGGTCCTATTTACCTTACCGGACGGGATTCATGGGATTTTTCACCAATTTAAATGGAGGAATAACAAGAAATGTAAATCCCTTTTGAGTGATAAATAAATTTGTTTAAAGTGTAATTATTTTCTTAATTTCTTTAAGTATCTTTATTGTTGTTAAGGAGCCGATTGGTTCTCCAATTTTTTGACCAAGATGGTTTGACATACGATGAGAAGGAATATTGTCCAAATCTTGTAATGATTCAAAGAATATTAAGAGAGTTCTTGTTTTATTATATCGATTACAAGAGTTAGATTCAGGTTCAATTTGGTCATCCAAGTGAGGACAAAGTCGAAATACTAAGATCAACGTTCATCGCTACTACTAATTTCTCTAATTTTTCAATCGAAACTAGATTTGTTTTGAATCTATGCTTTTTAAAATATGCCGCAAATTACTTCAGGGACCTTCCTAATTGGGATCTATTCTTGACTATTTCTGTGTTTAGATATGTATGCCAGTTAGACTCCATTCGACAAGTCTTTTAAGTAATTTATATATTTAGTGCTTGTTGTCTCTCATTATTAGGAGAAAAATGGAGTAATTAATAGTATTTTTTGGAGAATGTGTGGTTGAAATTTAAAGTAACTTTATTAATTTATGTGTAGAATATATTTTTTTTATTGGGTGAATGTACGGTGAAGAATCTTACTATAACAAACAATTTTTTAGATTAATAGTAAACAATTTTTTAAATTAATTAAAAATTAATTTTAATTACATATTTATAACTACTACTCATTATTATTCACACATTTTTCAGGATTCATTACTATTTTTCAAAGGAGGCATCAATAAAATATAAAATAAAAAGAGAGATTTTGTAATAGTCATAAATGTTGAAAGAGAATTATGAAATATAAGATAAAAAATGATCTTGTTATTTTTTAATTAATTTCTAAAGAGAGAAAAACAAAAAATCAACACAAGGCCCAGGGCCAAATCCAACACAACCCACTTCTTTGGATGGGCTCTGCTGTGTCTTGGCTGCCCACCCAACATTTTGCACCGAAATTATGGCCATCTTACATTGTTAATTACGAGAATTACTTTTCGTAACAAGTTTAACTTTTTAAAATGAAATCGTGAATCTTAATATGCTATAGAGGTCAATAAACTCTAAGGATCAATTCGATTTTACCAAGACTCAAAACGAGCACACTAATTTCAAAATTGATTTGTTCTAACGAGCTACCATATCGTAGGACATGTTAATTAGTGATAAATG
>CAIGRB010075685.1:0-21377 GCA_903798255.1 Fraxinus quadrangulata
AAAATTGATTTGGACTTGTAAATAGTCCGAAAAATAACTTTGACTCTTTTTTTTTTGTAATTTTCTGGATCAAAACTCAAGAAATACGACGAACTCGAATAACATGAAGAACAATGGAAAAAAAGAAAAACAAAACAAGACTCAAAACAAGAAACAAAAGATATAACCTTGATTATTTTGGAGCTTTGCTTTGATACCAATTGATGAGAACCATGTAGCAACGAACACTATGTAACCCACAACAAGATTGAAGATCCCAAGAAAATCCAAATGATAATCCCAATTTTGAGTTTGAATTAAGAATTAATGAACCAAGCAACCAAACAAAAACGAAATTTGAATGACCTCTTGATTACACAACGCGTGATCCGCACCGATGCTGAACGTCACAAGAATCCTCTTGAAAAGTTCAAATTGTTATAAGAAGAACGAAGTTGAAAAATACAATAGTCTCTCGAATATATCTTAATAATAATTTGTCAAAAGATCCATACAATGAATAATGATGTATTTATAAGAAAACCCTAGATTCTAATTAAAACTGGAAATTACTTGCCAAGATTACAAAAGATGGCAATAAAATAGAATTCTAGTAAAATAAGGAAATTCGCGAAAAAGGAAAAAAATCTGCCCAATTTTGTTCTATGAGGTCACATAGAAGCCTCAAAAAAATTTCAAGCTGCTCACGGTATATCACCATGCGACCGCATGGTTTTTATAACTATGTGGTCGCGTAGTTATAAAATTCTCGCTCTTCTTCTGTGGCTTGAATCAAATTGCTCCAATGCTTTTCGACCCCCGAACTCTTCATGAAATTTGTTCCTTTAGCCGTCAAGAACGTCATTTCGTCCACCGTAGCTTGAGCAAGCAATCACGTCGCCTCTTTCACTTGCTTTGCTCTCGAACGCGTCATCGGACCTCCTTTGATATTCAACGGGGTCTCATCATGGGCTCGACTTCGTCGGGCTCAACTCTTGGATCATATCAAAACAACATCACCATACTCACTTCAATCTAACGGTGTTGCTGAATGCAAAAACCAAATACTAAGGAAATAATGAATGTAATGTTGATTACTTCAAGCTTACCTAAAAACTTGTTGGTAGAAGTTATACTTTCGGTAAATCATATCCTTAATAAAATACTACACAAGAGTAAGGTTGAATTACCTTATGAGTTATGGAAATGATGGAAACCTTTCTACAAATATCTTAAGGTGTGGGGGTGTTTAGAAAATGTACACATACCTAAACCTAAACAAGTAAAGATTGGACCTAATATAATAGATTGTATCCTTATTGGATATGTAAACAATAGTTGTGCATATCGATTTTTGGTTCATAAATCAAAAATATTTGATGTACATCTAGGTACTATCATTGAATCAAGGAATGATGTTTTCTTTGAAAATATCTTTCCTTGTAAAAAGAAAGAATTAAGCTCACACAAAAAAAACTTGCGATATTGCAAAAGGAAACTATCAAGAAGATAGTAATCATCAAATAGATGAAGAACTAAGGCGCAGTAAAAGACAAGGAACTCATAAGACCATTGGTCCAGATTTTTTAACATATTTACTAGAAAATTATCCAAGGACATTTAAAAAAGCAATGTCCATTCCCGAAACTCCTTTTTGAAAAGAAGCGGTTAATAATAAAATTGAATCCATTATGCATAACCATACTTGGGAATTGGTTGAACTTCCTTTGGGAAACAAAACTTTAGGTTGTAAATGAATCTTCAAAAAGAAATTGAAATCAGATGGATCAATAGACAAGTATAAGACTAGATTAGTAGCTAAAAAGTATACATAAAAAGAAGCACTAGATTTCTTCGATACTTATTCACTTGTTACAAGAATCACATCTATACATGTTTTGATTACAATCACGACATTGCATAATCTTGAAATATATCAAATGGATGTTAAGATCGCATTTCTAAATTGTGAATTAGAAGAAGAAATATATATGGAATAACTTGAAGATTTGTTATTCCAGGAAATAAGGTGTGTAAATTTGTAAAATCGTTGTATGGATTAGAACAAGTACCAAAGAAATGACATGAAAATTTTGACAAAAATATGTTGTCAAAAGGTTTTAAAATTAATGAATGTGACAAATGTGTCTATACAAAAAATACGCCTAACGAATACATGATCATATGTCTGTATGTTGATGATATGTTAATCATGGGAAATAACTTGAACATTATTACCTCAATTAAGAAAATTTTGATAAAACATTTTAACATGAAAGATATGAGAGTTGCTAACATAATATTAGGGTTAAAATCTCTAAGACACTTGACGATTATATTGAGGCTATACTTAAAATATTTAAGGCGTATGACGATAAATCGGTTAAGATACAAGTAGAATTAAGTTTACAGTTAGCCAAAATATTGGTAATCCCGTATCTTAATTAGAATAATCATGTGTTATAGGCAGCATGATGTACATTGCCAATTGTACGCGTCCGAATATAGAATATGCAGTCAACAAGTTAAGTAGATTTACAAGTAATCCAAGTAATGACCATTGGAAGACATTAACCCGAGTTCTTAAATACTTAAGACACATGATTGATCATGGATTACACTACTCAAGATATCTTGGGGGTGTTAGAAGGATATACTATCTGACACAAATGATTCAAAGTCTACAAGTGATTATGTGTTTATCATTGGAGGCGAAGTTGTTTCTTGGAAGTCATCTAATCAAACTTGTATAGCTTAATCACAATAAAATCTAAGTTTATTGCATTATATAAAATTGGAGAAGAAGCAGAGTCACTTCTTAATTTTTTCGAGGATATTCCATGTTGGGAAAATCGCTACTTACAATCAATATACATTGTGATAATCAATTGGCATATGTGAGGGCACAAAATAGTATGCATAATCATAAATCTCGACATATTTGTCGGAGATATAATACCGTTAAACAGTTCATATCAAATGGTATAATCTCAATTAATTATGTTAAATCGAAGGAAAATATAGGCGATCTTTTAACAAAAGGACTAACAAGAGATCAAGTATACCATCTTTCGATGGGAATGTGCCTAAAGTCTATCGAATAGAATTACCATAGTGGAAACCCAACCTTGTGGATTTGAGATCTCAAGATCTTGATTCAATGGGACAACTAAATTATGAAAGCTTAAGGAAAAAATACTTACTCGCATTCCTATATACTTAAAGTGCTATAATAAAAAGTGTATACTTTTAATGATTCCTATATTTTGGAAATAGGCAAGAGATGTATGATACAATACTATAGGAGATCACATATGTAAGTGTGAGGTAGAGCCGCTTCTACGACAGTTTGATGTTTAAATTCTCTTAAAGTACTTATGAAACCAATAGTTGTTCAGAGTCAAAATGAAAACAACCATGAGAACCGAAGTGGTTAGATAAGTTATGATGTCGGTATAGTTATTTTGATTTACACGAATGGCTAAATATTTCAAGATATCGCGTTCACCAATTACCCTTATAAATTCGATTGTATTCGACTAAGGAAGGTTCAAAGCCACAAACTATCTATCATGATGCTATAACTTGTCATATGTACTCCTTTTTGTTAGAGTTTGTTTATCACTTGCATATTGTGTTGCATATTGTGGAATTTCCATTCATGTAAGAGAATATTGGAATTTGTATAAAATTGGTGAAGTATAAAACCGTGAAAAGGTGACTTTTGTGACAATTTCGGTCAAATATTCGGACATAATTCAATAGTCAAATTATAAAAATGAATAGATTAACTTTTCTACTCGTCGAGTAGATTGTCATGGCATATTTGAAATCTCAAAATCAATTCCAGATGAATGAGAAATTGCGGTCCAAAGTTGGAAAGAAAAGAGGGAAAACTGGCCAGGATTTGTCTAACTCCACCGCTTACCTAGGGCTCGAATGATGAGACTGTCACTCGAGCGAAAGGTGAGCTATAGACTCTCTACTTTTTAAGCTCGAGTGACACACGGGCGATAGGCAAGTGACAACCCAAGCGACAACAAAGGCTGTGACCTTTGGCAAATGTTGTTGAGTTTTGAGGTGTGTCTCTTCACTTAAAACTTCTCATCCTCCGTAAATTAGACCTTTGGGACGTCCTTTACATCATCATAATGATATGAAATTATAGCATAACATAAAAAAATCATATTTTCTTAGCCAAAACTCTATATAAAAATGTGTTTTTATTTGATTTAAAAGGAGTAAAAAAGTCGTACTCTTGTTCGCTGTTCTTGTGTTTTGGAGTGTTACAAATACAAGAAGGTAGTCGTTGTATCTTGAGAGTTGATTGCTGTCATCTGTAGACACCGCTGTTGGACAAATTCTAGTTAAGGACAAAGAGTTCAATTTTTGCCTTGACTTTGCATTCATTTCCTTTGTGTTACTTTGTCCATTTTCATTGGCGTTTTAACATCATTTCTGTATTTTCTTGTTGTTACTCTGTCCAATTTTTGGTAAGGTTGGTAAGTTTGACTTATTAAATTTATCCATCAAATCCATTTTTCAAACAACTTTTTCCTTCAAAGTTCAATCAGCTCTCAACAAAATTCAAAACTTCATCCTTTAATTCAATTTAGTCATTGTTCATGTTAAACCCGCAAGCGTATGAGATTATTGTACAAGTAATAAAATATATGAGTTAAGAGTATCGTTCCCACGAGGAATAAGATCTAATTTATAGTTCAATAGTTTTTATAAAATTCGAAATATAGTGACAAAAGATAATTGTGTTTTGTTATTTATACTAATTTTTACTTTAAGAAAACAAATAAATATGATATTTTTCTTATATGTGAATGTTTGTATTGGAATCGTAAATCCCCATATTGTCATTTAATTCAATTCTTAATTCGTAATTTAGTAAATTCATGCATTCAAGATAATCGATAATCCATTGTTATTCAATATTCTTTTCTAAGATATATTAAACCTATGTTTAACATGACTTGATCATATTCCTAGTCTGAATTCATATAAAAAACATGCATTAATTCACATGATTTATCGTACATGATTGCACATGTCATATATATTATTCTTAATACCTATTGTCCATGTGTTGATTTTACCTCTTTTTAGGCTTATTGTGAGTATTCATACACTACAACAAGCAACATACTAACTAATTAATGATCAAGCAATCAAATAGTTCAATGGGAATGCAAAACCAATCAATAAAAATCAAGAAATATTTAACTAATTGTCTTGAATTACAATAAAAAAAAATATGATTCATCATTCTTCTAATTTAATGAAAAACTTAGCCTAACATTCTTATAATTAAATTACACAGGAATAATTGGAAAAACATAACCCGAAAATAAGAGAGATGGAAGAAGTAGGAGAAATCCATGTTCTTAGCTCAAATCTTGAAACCGGGATATGAATATTCAAAATCCTTGTATGATTCACTTAAATTGCTGCATAGACTTATTCTTCGCCTCCAAAATATGTCGAATATGATGAAATTTAGCTTGAAAGGAAGTCTTTCCACGTTCTGGTCGAGTTTGATATTTAAAGGATACAAAAAAAATTGCATTGAATTGTTACCAAAATAAAAAAAAGGAAAGGGTGATTGTTTCCCGTTTAGCCTTGAGATGCGCGCCTAGTGCAATCTAGGGCACGCACATTGGCAACCTCCGGCGAGACATTTTTGGTTTGGGACGTGCACCTCTTCTGCGGCGCGAGGGCGCGAGCCTCGCCTAGCTCTTAGTATTTTTATCATAACTTTCTCTTTAGAAATTAGATTGAGGTGATTCAAAGTATATTGAAAAGCTAACTTAGAGGGCTACAATTATTATAGAATCATAAATTTTCCAATTCGAAAGTTTGTTATGCCAAAATTGGGTCTCAATGTTAGCCTAAAAATTCGAAGCATAACTTTTTCGACTGGAAGTTGATATGTGATAATACTTGGACTATATTTTATCCATTTGGCTTCTTTCCTCTTTTAATTGATGCCTAACACTCTCAAATCTTCATCGCAAGGTTCGACGTAACTTTTGAGTATTTACATTTCAGTCCCCTGAACTTTGTATTTGATATAATTGAGCTATTTTTCGCTATCTTTACATTATTTTCTCTAATTCTTCATCAAACATTGAGTTTTACCTACAAAATGAAATATAACACAATTTATGTAGTATTTTATCAACAAAAAAAGTAAAATATCATCATTTAGGACCTCAAATAAGTGTAGAAACTACACTTACCAATTCTCAAACATTTATTTCGATCTGATTTTCTACTCGTTTAGAATCAAAATAAAATTATAAATTCCTCAATTTTCGGATAATAAAGTGGACCAATTTTTACACACGCTTTCAAATCAATATGGGTTTTAATACCTAATAACTAGTATCGAAGCCCTTTAATAGGCCTGGATGTGGAAAATTTCAAATCTCAATAATTCGTATCTTGTTCTTGTCATCTAAACCCTAGATTTATAATCTAAGGGGGTGTTTAGGGTTACTTAGAAGGTTTTTGTTTGGTTGGACGAAGCTAGTTCTTGAATTTAGGGTTCTTTTCATCTAGGTTTACTGTTATTTTTCTCAGCACAGTAGTCACAGAGAGCTATGTTTGGCCTAGATATCACCTTACTTCACAAGTTGCGGGTATATGATATAGATCTTAGGACAACTACACCTCAAAAGCTAGCTATTGAAGTTTAATAGCCCAAATCTCTATAAACCACATGCCGGAAGTCCATACTTTCGATATGGGATTCAAGCCTCATACTTTGCAACGGAAGACATGGCAATCCAACACACTCCACGAGTCTATATAAACCGCAAAGCGAAGCCAATACTTTCGATACGAGATTCAAGTCCGAACCATGACAGTGTCCTCTAATTAGGGATATATCATTGGTTCTTGGAGTAATTTTCGGCTGAGTCTATAATTAAATAAGACACCCCAAACTTAGGATGGACCTCAAACTTGAGATCGAGAAATTTGATGGTTCAACGGATTTCCTTCTCCAGAAGAAAAAGATAAGAGCAGTGCTTATGCAACAGAAGGATAAACACTGTTTGATCTAAAAGATTATCCAAACTCTTTGAAATCAAGCCACATGAAATCGCAAACATGATTGAGATTGCTCACAATTTTATAATATTACTTCTCTAAGACAATGTAATAAGATAAGTAAAATGACATTGCTGGTAATAATGAAGATAAAGAAACTGCTGTGATCTTTCTAAATTTATTGCCACATAAAGAAGTTAAAAATGTCACAAAGTGTGGGAGGACATATTTTTTGTAGTTACTGCACTTAGGTCTATAGGACTTAGAGGTAAAAATTGAGAATAATAATCAACTTAGGAATGAAAAATTATTCATAAGAGGAATAACTGAAAAAGAAAGGACACTCGTGGTAAAGCTGAGGAGAAAATAGGGGGAATAAGAGGTCTAAGTCTAGAGCAACAAATAAGAAATGTTATAATTGTTGGAAATTAGGACATTTCAAAATGGATTGTTGTAAACTTAAGAGGAAACAGAAAAGAATTAGACATTGGAGAATCAAATGCAATCATTACGAACTGTCAAAATAACTTATAGGTTCTTCCAATAATAGAGAATCCCTGTTTGGACTCCATTTTTCTAAATTATAACGAGGGGAATAATAATTTTTTAGAGAATGTGTGGTTAAAAAAGAAGGAAAATTTGTTAGATTTATGTATAATATTATTTTATTAAAAATGTGTGATTGATAAGAACGAATTTTAATTTAATTGGGCCAAACATGAGCTTAGAATGAGTTGGAAGGGTTTCGACGTGGCAAGGCAGGCCACTACACCAGTGAATACAAGAAAGAACAAACAAAAAAACAAGAAGACAAAAGGAAAGGCAAGGCTAGGATTTTCACTCTAACTTGATGAAGATGAGAGGGACACTAATGTCCTATCACGTGCCATGATTATCTCTAGCGTATCTGCTTTTGTTCTTATTGTTTCTGGAAGCTCCGTGGTTTTTTCGTATCTTCTATATTTGTTGAAAAGATGAAAGTAGACAATGAACCTCTCTAAATTTCATTAGAAGCATTTCTTTCGGTGGGAGAAACACTAAGTGCTAGTTGAGTCTCTCAAGGCTCCAATATTGAGATTAGTAGAAGGAACTTAGTGTTAGATTCTAAGCATGAAAGACTTGATGTTATTCTTGGAGTGGATTTTTCTAAGAATCACACCACAATTAGAAGATTTAAGAAAAGAGACATGGATTTTTGCCCACCTAGCAAGGAAGAATCTCGATTTTTTAGTGCTGAAGTGAAGTACTTACCCTATTTTATATAAAAAGACGATGATTTCATCCTTCTTCATTTAAAAAGGCAAAAGATGTCATATTTTGCTTCTTTTTCTATCTTTTCAAGGTGGTGATTCATTAGTTCCCAAAGAGTTATCAAATTTGAAACAAAGGGCAAACTTTTAAGGCACGATGGAAAATCTAGTATTGAACTCCATCAAGCTCGGATGAAGTATTACGAGACTCAGAACAAAATGTTGTGACGTGTCTCTTCAAACAATCACAACAAACACGAAATGTGTATCAAATTCGTTTGATAGTATTTAATCAATTGCTTTCAATTTTTTCTAGGCTTGTTTTTCGTAGACGTGCTAATTTGAAGATTCAAAAAATCAAGAAAAAATTGTTGTAACTATTTTATTTTTTTGTGATCATACCGATGATGTTAAGATAGTTGCTTTGAAGAATGCTTTTGAAAGTCTCAAATTAACATCACCAAATATTCAAAGGTTCATTATAAGCACTACTGCTTTTAAAAAAAATTGATGTTATTATTAAGGAAATATTGTTGATGATGGTTATTTTCTATTCTAGTTGATGATTCCATGACATTTCAGTGAATGATCAAATGTTAGTTGTTCTGCGTTATTTGTAGAATATGCACGTATTATTGGTATCATGCATATTTGTAGTACCTCTCATTTAAGGCTGTTGTTGATTATTCTCTAGATATAATTGAAGTATATTAAACTGAGATATCAAGGTTATGATAGGACTAGTAATATACGAAGTGAGAATAATGATCTCAAAGTACTTATTTTGAAAGAGAACTTGAGTGCTTCTACCTTCATTGCTTTTATCTTCATCTTCACTACCTCTTGTAGCTGTGGCAAAAGGCAACGATTGAAATATTCATTCATTTGGTTAATAGTGTGTTGAATGTTGTTAGAGGATTGACTAAACAGTGTGATTTCTTTGAGAAAAAGGACTAGAAAATTTTGAAGCACTCAATATTAGTGAATCATTAAGTGGACAGGGCCTTGAGCAACGATTCTTAAACGCTCTGGTGACACTACGTTCACATTTTTCTCATCAAGTTCAACTAGTTCTTGTAGGCGTAGCAAATAAGCGTCTGAATTTTGAAACATTCATTCATTCATTTAGTTAATAGCGTGCTGAATGTTGTTGAAGGATTATCGTGATCTTCTTTGAGTAAAACAAATTCTAGAAACTTTTGAAGCACTCAAATGTCAATGAACTATTAAATGGATGAGACCTTAATCAATACTCTACTCTTAAGCTTCTGGTGATACACGTAGGGCCTTTCACTGTATTATTTACTTAACTTGATTAACATGGTTTCATCTATAATTGATATTATTTAGATGATTTCTACTAATGACAAGCAGTAGCGAATGAAGAGGTGATGCATGTGTTTTATTGGGCACAATTCTAACATTTGAATTCGTATTTAGTCTACTTATTTAGAAAAAGATATTGGAATTACACACGAATTGTCAAAAGTATTACAAAAATTTATTCCTTTTGTAAACAGCACAGCATCAATATTCCTAGTATGGATGTTAATGTTTATACATCTAAGTCATTCATAGTGAAACATGAGGACAAATTTAATTACCTAATAACTTCCATGTGAATTAGTTTTATGCCATCATTGATATCTCACTTCAAGAGTTAAATGCTTCTTTTTCCAAAAGTAGATAGCGTTTACTTCTTTGTTTCTCATGCTTGTGTCTGAATAATTCATTTTCTACTTTTAACTGAATAAATTAATTCAATTCTACAAGTATTATCCTTGGAATTTGATGTAGAATATATTGTTGAAGAATTGGATCAAAATGGGGAAAAGTAATAGTGCAAGAAAACATTCCAATTTCGATTTGTGCTCATAAAAGCATTTCGGAAGGAGGATGACGATACAATTAATGCTCATCGCAAAGCCATCCGAGTTCATTTAGGATGACGATACGAGTAACACTCATACGATGGATTTCGGCCATTCAAGTTCGTTTAGGACCCGAAAATTATTTTTTAATGTTTTAGCGCTATTTTTGTCATTTAGTTTATTTCAATTTTTTTTAATTTTAGTTTGTTTAAACTAAGATTTTATTAATTTTAGTCCTATTAACCTAGGTTTTCATGTGAACTCTTATAAATAAAGAGTTATCTTATTGTTTTTTATTATCTTTCATTACTAAAATTCGCAAGTTTAATTTTTTCATAATTTGGTGGATTCCAAAATATGCGTTCTTCAAGTTTTCATTTAAATTCCTTATTTTGCACTGCGTCAAGTGGTATCAGAGTCGGCTTTCCCGTCTTTATATCTTTGATTCATAAGCATGGGCGACGTACCAATTACGAAGGCATATTTGGATGCAACAAACTATGGCTTGACGATCTTATTACTCAGATTCAAGAGATTAGTCAACTATTTTTGTGGGGCGTTGGAAACTATGGGCAAAATGAAAAAGAGGCAAACAACAACGAACAGATCGCTGAGACTGTAGTTCGGGAAGGAAATAATGTGAGACATGCAGTAGAAGAAAGCGAATTTGAGTCAGATGAGGAGTTCGAAGCGCTGCCGCAAAATCATCAAATTCGAAATATCTTTGATGATTATCAGATTAAAGTAGATATTCCCCCGTTCTTTGGTAACTTTAAAATCGATGACCTTTTGGATTGATTGATTGATTGTGGTTGAATTGTTTTTTTTTTTTTTTTTTTTTTTTTAAATTATGGATGTGTTGGAGAACAAGATGGTGGCGTTCCATTTGAAATCGGTAGCTGCAGTATGGTGGGATCAATTATAGAATACTGGGAGGAGACAGGGAAAGAGTCGGATTTGGACTTGGAGAAAGACGAAGCAGTACATGATGGGTCGGTTTCTACCTACAAATTATGAACATATTTTGTATCGCAAGTACTTAGGATGCACACATGATATTCGCACAATGTCAGACTATACCAATGCGTTTATGCGGTTAGCAAAGCGGAATAATCTGACCGAATTCGAAAATCAGAGAGTAGCAGGTAAAACAGTGGTTTGAATGTAGCTCTTCAAGATAGAGTTAGGTTGCAGAATATTTGGTATTATAGCGAATCCTTTTTTCGCCTAAGGAGGAATGATAGCGTCACTGCATTTTTTGATCTCTTTGTTTCGTCAAGAATAAGGTGTGTGAAGTGATTGTAGACAATGAAAGTTGTTAGAATTTTGTGTTGAAGAGGTTGGTGAATTTGTTGAAGTTACCTACTGCAAATCATCTTAAACCTTATTCCTTTGGTTGGGTGAAGAAATGTCCTTCATTTGAGGTTGCTGAAACTTGCAAAGTACCTGTTTCCATTGGTCAGTATTATAAGGATGATATTATATGTGATTTCATAGACATTGATGTTTGCCTTATCCTATTGGGTCGTCCATGGCAATTTGATATGGATTCAGCTCTCAAGGGGCACGATAATGTGGTACTATTTTCATGGTGCAATCATAAGATCGCTATGGTTCCTTTTATACAGTCGGAGAAGTCTACCCAACAATGAATAAAGAGTTTCCTTACCTTTACAAATAATGAGAAGAAAAATATAGGTTCTATAAGAGAGTCTGATTACTTTTTTCAGTGGTGGTTAAGGGGCTTTTTACTGCAAGTAAGGAAGAAGTGAGTATTCCACTTGATGTACAAAATATAATGACAAAATTTCAAGATTTGGTCTCCGATGAACTATTAAATAAGTTACCTCTTATGACAAATATTTAGCACCATATTGATTTGGTATGTGGGGCTAGCCTTTCAAATTTGTCTCATTATCAAATGAGTTCGAAAGAAAGTGAGTTATTGAGAGAGCAAATTGAGGAGCTGTTGAGGAAGGGATTCATAAGGGAGAGTATGAGTACGTGTGTAGTACTTGTTATCATAGTGCCAAAGAAGGATAGAAAATGAAATATGTGTGTTGACAATCTTGCCATCAACAAGATAATAGTGAAATACATGTTTCCCATTCCACGGTTGGAGGACATGTTAGACATGATTGGTGATTCTAAGGTCTTTTAAAAAATAGATCTTAGTAGTGGCTACCACCAGATCCTCATTAAACCAGGGGACGAATGGAAGATTGCCTTTAAGAGTAAGGATGGACTTTATGAATGGTTAGTGATGCCATTCTAGCTGTCAAATGCCCCGAGTACCTACTTGAGATTGATGAACTAGGTTCTTCGTCCTTTAATTGAGTCATTTGTTGTGTCTTATATTGATGACATACTTATTCACAACAAGTCCAAAGAGGATCACTTGGTTCTATTGAGGTAAATCCTAGATGTTTTGAAAGAAAATCAGATATACATCAACATGAAGAAGTGCACTTTCTATACTCATAAACTGATGTTCCTAGGATTTATGCTTGGTGAAGAGGGTCTACATGTTGATGAAGAGAAGACAAAAAAAATCCAAGACTTGTCAACATCAAAATCAGTTTCTAAAGTAAAGAGTTTCCATGGTTTGACAACTTTCTTTAGGCGATTTATCAGGAATTGTGGCACCACTCATAGAATATTTAAAGAAGGGAAGACTCAGTTGTGGTAAAGAGCAAGATAAAAGTTTCGCCTTCATTAAGGTAAAGTTGTGCACAACTCCAGTACTAAGCTTGCCAAGTTATGAGAAGATCTTTGAGGTGAAGTGTGATTTGGGGTTGTCCTTTCTCAAGAGAAGAGACTTATGACTTTCTTTTCAGAAAAGTTGAGTAATGTTAGGCAAAAGTAAAGTACTTATGAGCATGAATTCTATACAGTGGTGAGGACTTTGAAGCAATGAGAATGCTACCACATACAGAATGAGTTTGTGTTGTTCACTGATCACCAAGCCCTAAAATATAGTCAGAAACATATCAACAAAATGCATGCTCGGTGGTGACTTTCCTCCAAAATTTTCATTTTGTGATTGAACATACATCTGAGAGTTCGAATAGAGTTGCTAATGCTCTTAGTAGGAGAGTCTCGTTGCTAGTCACACTAACACATTAAATTGTTGGATTTGAGTGCCTGAAGAAACTATATGTAGATGATCCTAACTTTAAGGGGATTTGGAACAAGTGTGTGAATAGTGAAGCAGTGACAAATTTCTATATCAGTGATGGATATTTGTTCAAGGGAAACCAATTTTGCATTTCATCTTTGCGTAAAATGTTGATTCAAGTTCTGCATGGTGGAGGTCTAAGTGGACACTTGGGGCTTGACAAGACAATAGCCACTTTGGAAGCTATATTGGCCACAGTTGAAGCGAGATATTGAAGTTATGCTCAGAATATGTTTTACTTGACAAGTGTCAAAAGGTCAAGTGTAGAATATCGGGTTGTACATGTCAATTGATGCATAAAATATTATCAAACTGTTTTTCAAGGAAGTTGTTCGATTGCATAGAGTTTTCAAGTCTATCACATCAGATCAGGATACAAAGTTTATGGGACACTTTTAGATTACATTTGGAAGTTGTTTGGGACAAGTTTGAATCGAAGCAGCACTGCTTATCCTCATATCAAAGTCACTAACCGTTCTTTAAAAATATGGTTCGAAGTGTTTGTGCAGATAAACCCAAACAGTGGGATCTTGCACTATCTCAGATCGAGTTTGCATACAATAGCGTAATTCGTAGCACTACAGGCAAGTCCTTGTTTGCTATTGTGTATATAGAGGTTCCTTACCATGTTGTGGATTTAGTGAAGTTGCCTAGGGGTAATAGTAAGAGTGTGGCTACTGAACATCTAGCAGACAAGGTGCAACCAATCCCTGATAAAGTAAAATAGAAATTGGAGAAGACTAATGCAAAGTATAAGGCAGCGACATATTCACATCGACGAAATAAACAATTTCAGGAAGGAGATTCAGTGATGGTGTTTTTGAGGAAGGAGAGATTTTCCTTTGGTACTTACAACCAGCTAAAACCAAGAAAGTATGAGCCATTCAAAATGTTTAAGTATATTAACAACAATACCTACATTATTGATTTACCAGCTTCTATCAGTATTTATTGGACGTTCAATGTAGCAGATTTGCATGAGTTCCAAAAAGATGATGAGCATTTATATTTAGATTATAACTCAGGGTCGAGTTCTTTAGAGGTGGAAATGACTGATGTAATATTGTTGAAAAATTGGATTAAAATGGGGAAAAATAATAGTGTAGATAGAACATCTGAATTTCGATATTGGCTCATAATAGCATTCTAGAAAGATGAAGACGATACGAGTAATATTCATGCTAAGACATGATGTACGATGGATTTCGACCATCCGAGTTCGTTTAGGACTCGAAAACTAATTCTTAATGTTTTAGCGCTATTTTTCTCATTTAGTTAATTTCGAATTCTTTTTTTTTTTAGTTTGTTTAAACTAGTTTTTCATTAGTTTAAATCATATTAAACTAGATTTTCATGTAAACCTTTATAAATAAAGTTTTATTTCATTATTTTTTATTATCTTTCATTAATAAAATTCGTGAGTTCAATTTTCTCATAATTTGGTGTATTCCAAAATTCGTGTTCTAAATGTTTTCGCTTGAATTCTTTATTTCATGTTGCATAAAGACTTTTCAGTAGTAAAGATCTTGGCAATTGATGAACTATTGGAGATATATATTATAAATGTGCACACTAACGAAATTTTTGAAAGATTAAGAGTCTTTGGTATTTTGTAAAAAAGATGATTTTTACAAAGAAAAATAAAGTGTACCCATTTCTTTACAAGCTTGTAACATCAGCATTGATTCTTTCGATGGCTATTGCTACGATTGAGAGAGTATTTTCTGTAATAAAGTATGTCAAGAATCAACTGAGTAATCAAATTGGAGATTAACCGTTAATGACTTTTTGATATGTATATGGAGAAGATGCATTTGGGAATATTGATAAGAATGTAACTATACAAAATTTGAAAGTATGAAACACACAGAAAATACTTATAATATGGTATCGAAGTTTCAATACCGTTATGTTTTTTTTACAACTTTTGTGCCCCTCAAATTAAAATACTCATGCGAGATTATGGAAAACTAAATGATGTAATTAATTCAGTGATATTGAATAGTAGTTTATAAAACTGTTTATATTACACAATTAATCGATGGAAGCACAAAGAAATATGTAACATAGTAATGGGTAATTATATTCACGATAAATCGTATAAAATATCCATTTCGTAATTTCTATTTAAAAATGGATAGTTATATTCACATCAAAATATTTATTTGCAGAACCATTTTTAAATGTATTAAAAGTCTTCAATCTTTATTTATTATTGGATTTATGTTTTTAAAATTTTTCATCGCATTCTTACTGTTGGAATTGGTTTAAAGAAATCAAAATCTGGTTAAGTATAATTTTGAAAAAAGTGACTCGGTGTCAACATTGAGCAAATATTCGGATTTGGTCTGGTAGTCAAATTACAAATGTAAATAGAGCAAATTGTTCTACTTGTCGAGTAGATTATCGTAGTATATTTGTAATCTCAAAACTAATTTCGGATGAATGACAAATTGCGGTCCAAAGTTGGATAGAAAATAGGATATACGGGCTGGAATATGACTATCTCTATTGCTTGCCTATCGCTCGAGTGATCTCGCTTGTCGCTCAAGCGAGAGGCTAGTGACAGGCTAGCGAGAGAAGCTCTGATGAAAATGTGTCATGTCGCTCGAGCGAGAAGTCAGCGACAGCAAGAGTTGCTTCTGTTTGTAAGGTTGCAAGGTTTGGTTCGCAACACTTCGCCCACAACCCATCATACTCTATATATATATTGCATAAAATTCTAGTTTTCTTCATTTTGCATTAAGGAGTACATAGACCAAATTTTGGTTTGTTGTTTTTGTGTGTTGAAGTACTACTCACACAAAAAGAAGTCGTTGTATCTTCGGAGTTGATTGCTATAAACCGTAGGCACCATTGCGAGGCAAATTTGATTTAAGGACACAGTGTTCAATACTTGTCTCGACTTTGCATTCGTTTGATGATTATTCATTTGAAGATTCATTATCGTTACTCTGTCAAAATTCCAGAAGAAGTTTGATAAAGATTTGATAAAGATTCTACTGTGGAATGGGTTTTCCTTTCTCTTCACGTTTCTGCATAAACATGAAGAACTATTTCTTAACCTATCCCAGATGTCCGATTCCGAAGGAAAAAGTGATAGAACAGATTAAATGTTTAAGGTTTTCGGTTAATTATGTCTTTATCAGAGTATGTCGGGAACAACATTCCGATAGCGTCGATCATCTACACTGTCTTGTCCAGTTCTCCGACAAATATAAATGCCAGAACAGTAGGTTCTTCGACATAGTCGACCAAGTTTCAGGCGAACATTAATGACTTCATATGATGTATGACAAAATAGTCGAACAAAGTCGACGCTGTAGAAGTCACACCGCGGGATAAAATGTGTTCGAGAGACATATCATATAATCGATAAAGATTGCTCCATAGATATGATAAATAGTGCTATCTTTGATGCATATCTCTGTATTTATTTATGTTTGATATGTTTATATAGATCACATAGTAACCCAATTACATTTATTGGGCTTGGATCCTATAAAGACACAGTGACCGATTTACGCGTTGACGATATGTAGCCCATAATGTATATTGTTTCTATTTTAAATTCAAATTTCAAATTTCTCCTTTATGTCAATATCTAATCTGAATCTGTACACGATTAGACGTAAAGACTAAAGATTCGTACTAAGTATATCACAAAGTGATACGAATCTTGTTAAAGTTATAATTTAATCCGCTATAAATAGAGATGCACTAAAACAATTTGAACCCTATTTACATTACAAATATATTATCGAAAGTATAATAGATCAAGGATTGCATTTTTGGGGATATATACGATATGCTCCCAGATGATTTGAAGCACCGTGTGAAGTCGTTCTACTGGCGGGACTATATAGGACGGAAGGAAATGTACCATCGTACAAAGCAACTCGCCAGATTTATATATCCATTTTGGTGTTTGGACTACGTCATGTTCTGCTTCTTCAACGATGACTTAAGAGCCGGAATGCATTTCAGAGTCAGAGAAATAGTAGATCAAATTGTCCAATATTTGAGAAGATGCAACGTGCTACTAACCATAAACCAATTCGTAATAGAGCTCGAACAAAACTTCTTCTTCAAGGAAGAAGAATGCAGGATCCTAGACGAGATCCCCATATAGGAGAACATAATAATCATAGATTACTATCGGTACACAAAGGACAATCCGAATGATTGTCGTTACTTGTACTACATGAAGCAATTTCACATTTTCAATTACGTAGAACTTTATTTTGGGAGTGAACGCAACGAGTACTAGAACATGTAAATTCTATTTCAGTATGAAATAACAACTAGTTAAGATTTACATATGTCTTTCTCAGACTTCATTACATGTTCTTTGCCCTTATCCATATTATACGCAATAGATCAACTAAATCTTCATTTTTCAACAAACTAGATCTGAATACAGTGTCATCACGTCTATTACTGGAAGTTTGGCTAATACTGTCTCCGGGTTTCGACGCTTTCGAGTACAGTAATGGAACGTCTCCTCCTATCACTATAATATAGACCAGGTAGCACTCAAATGGAGTCCACGCTAATGCGTCGTCGATCTATCGTGCTCAAACACCGATTCAACTTTGGCTGATTCGTAGCATAATCGACATGCCAAACGTCGACACAATTACTGGAATGAGTCTTGCTCTTAATATGAATCTCGGGACTCCTGAACTCTATCTCACTAACATATTTTGAAGCACAGAGCTTCAAATAACCTCTAATCTGGCAGTAAAGAGTGCCAGATTTTATATTCGAATTCTCCAAACGGCACAAGATCTTCCAAGGCATGCCTTTGGAGGCAGCTGATGTCCAACAACTGCCATAATAAACAATATCACAGTTACATGTAACTGGAATGACAAACTCAGCCTGCTTGGAGGATTCACCTACCATCCGAGAATCATGAACTTTGATTCTCACATAACCTTCAGAGTTTATAGGATACTGATATCGATACTCAATAACATAGCGATCGATCATGATCGCATGTTTTTTAAACTTATTAATCAATACGTCAATGGATCATGGGAGTTTCAATTGTACATGCCTCCAGTGTCCATCCACAACAGCTTGGATCGTCTT
Source organism: Fraxinus quadrangulata (assembly GCA_903798255.1). Taxonomy (NCBI): domain Eukaryota; kingdom Viridiplantae; phylum Streptophyta; class Magnoliopsida; order Lamiales; family Oleaceae; genus Fraxinus; species Fraxinus quadrangulata. The sequence goes on from CAIGRB010075685.1 coordinate 18,441, forward strand.
CGTCTTAAGATCTCGATCAAACACATTTCCATCCTCCGACATTGAACATATATCTCAATGTATTGAAGAAATGCCTTCTTAATTTTCTAGAGGATATTCCATGTTTGGAAAAATAGATACATGTAATATACGTTATGATAATCAATCGGCTATTGTAAGGGCACAAAATAATATGTATAATGGTAAATCTCGACATATTCTTCGTAGACATAATACCATTAAACAATTGACATCGAATGGTATAATCTCGATTAACTATGTTAAATCAAAAGAAAAAATAGCAGATCCTTTGGCAAAAGGATTAACGAGAAATCAAGTATACCATCTTTCTAGGAGAATGGGCCTAAAGCCTATCGAATAGGATCAATATAGCGGAAACCCAACCTTGTAGATTGGAGATCCCAAGATCTTGATTTAATGGGACAACTAAGTTATGAAAGATTTAGTGTAAAGCACACTCCCATTCCTACAAAAAGTGCTAGAATAGAAAATGTTCAAGGATAAGTGAATACTTTTAATGATTCATATATCTTGCAAAAGAAAAGAGATATATTATACTAGAGGAGATCACCTATATAAGCGTGAAGTGAAGGCCGCTTCTATGAGAATTTTAGGTTTAATTCTCTTAAAACACTTATGAAACCAAGAGTTGTTCAGGTACAAAATGAACACAATAATGCGAACCATGAACGGTTTAGGGAAGAAATTGTGTGGGTACTGATGTGTTGGTTTACACCTCCAGCTGAATGGTTCAAGACCTNATATACTGATACAAATTGGATATTGATACAAATGATTCAAAGTTTATAAGTGGTTATGTGTTTACCATTGGAGGCGGAGCTGTGTCCTGGAAATTATCTAAACAAACTTGTATAGTTCGATCCACGATGAAATATAAGTTTATTGCTTTAGATAAAATCGGAGAAGAAGTTGAATGGCTTCGTAATTTTCCCAAGGATATTCCATGTATGGAAAAATCGGTACCTGCGATTAGTATACATTGTGATAATCAATCGGTTATTGTAAGATCATAAAATAGTACGTATAATGGTAAATCTCGACATATTCGTTGGAGACATAATACCATTAAAAAATTGATATCGAATGGTATAATCTCGATTAATTATGTTAAATCAAAAGAAAACATAGCGGATCCTTGAACGAAAGGATTAATGAGAAATCAAATATACCATCTTTCTAGGAGAATGGGCCTAAAGTCTATCAAATAGAATCAACATAGCAAAAACCCAACCTTGTAGATTGGAGATCCCAAGATCTTGATTCAATGGGACAACTAAGTTATGAAAAATTCAGTTTAAAACACTTACTCCCATTCCTACAAAAAGTGCTAGAATAGAAAGTGTTCAAGAATAAGTGTAGACTTTTAATAATTCATATATCTTGCAAGAAAACAAGAGATGTATTATACTATAGGAAATAACCTATATAAGTGTGAAGTGGAGCCGCTTCTACGAGAATTTGAGGCTTATTTTTCTTAAAACACTTATGAAACCAAGAGTTGTTTAGGGCCAAAATGAACACAACCATGAGAACCGAAATGGTTAGATGAGTTATGATATTGGTACATTTGTTTTACACGAACGGCTGAATTGTTCTAGACATCGCGTTTACCAATTAGCTTAGTAAATTCGATTGTATTCAACTAAAAAAGGTTCAAAGCCACAAGCCACCCATCTTGAAGCTATAACTTGTCGCATGTACTCCTTTGTTAGAGTGCATCTCATTTGTATTATGTTGTGCATATCAAGAAATTTCCATTCATGTGGGGAATTGTTGGAATTTGTTTAAAAAAATAAAAAATTTGGTTAAGTATAACTTTGAATAAATGACTCGGTGTCAACTTTGAGTAAATATTTGGACTTAATCCGATGGTCAAATTACAAGTGTAAATAAATCAACTCTGGATGAATGAGAAATTGTGGAATCTCAAAACCAACACGAGTAGATCGTCGTAGTATATTTGGAATCTCAAAACCAATTCCGAATGAATGTGAAATTGTGGTCGAAAGTTGGAAGGAAAATAGAGTAAAAACTAGCTAAAAATTCACCATCTCCGTTGCTCGCCTATCGCTCGAGCAACAGCCTAGCGACATACATGCGACATTAGTTTTGTTTTTATCGCTCAAGCGAAAAGTCAGCAATAGGCTAGCGACAGCAAGAGTTGCTTCTTTTCGTAAGGTTACAAGGTTTGGCTCGCAACACTTTGTCCATAACCCCTCATGAGATAAATAGGACCTGTGGGACGTCCTTTTTTTCACACCAATGATATGCAATCATAGTATAACATTCTCTTCTCTATCTCAACCAAAGTTTGTATATATAGTGCATAAAAATTTGGTTTTCTTCATTTTTGCATTAAGGAGTACATAAACAAAATTCTGGTTCGCTGTTCTTGTGTGTTGAAGTGCTACTCATACAAGAAGAATTCGTTGTATCTTAGGAGTTGATTGCTATAAACCGTAGGCACTATTATGAAGAAAATTCGATTTAAGGACAAAGTGTTCAACACTTGCCTCGACTTTGCATTCATTTGACGATTATTCATTTGAAAATTCATTGCCGTTACTCTCTCAAATTTCTAGAAGAAGTTTGATAAATATTTGATAAAGATTCTATGGGCATTTGTTTGTCACTGCATACAACATCTAATTTCCAACACTCACAACCTTCAATTTATAAGAATATCTTGACCATGATGATTAGTTCTACACAAACATTTTATTTTTTGTTGAACTTTTGTATATATATATTTTTAGCGTATTTAGAAATATGATGGGTAAATAAGTCTTTTATTGTCTTTTATCAGATTTTTTTCTTTTTTTGATGAAATTGTCTTTAGGGACAATTATATGCTAATTTATAGAAGGTAGAGGATAAGAATGAGACAATACATATATATATATATATATATATATA
>CAIGRB010075685.1:23912-49828 GCA_903798255.1 Fraxinus quadrangulata
TCTCCACACACATTATGAAGCGTAAGAAGATTGAAGCTATAGAGAACCATTCGTCTTCTCGAAATAGAGAAAGTGAAGACGAAGAAGATGAAGAAAGATTTAAAGTTTCATGCTGGGGATTTTTCAAACAAATGTTTTCATGGACGTCGTTGAGAAATCGAACAAATCACAAGCTACCACCTGGCAACTTTAGATATAGTCCATTGGGATATGCTCAAAACTTCGATGAAGGTAACAATGAAGACGACTTTTATGGGACTTTTTCCTCTAGGTATGCTGCACCTTCGTCGAGGTTCAATGTCTATAGCGAAAATGTTTAATATGTACACACAATTGCTTGTTTTTACTAGATACATCAAACCCGACTTTCAATATGGTTGGTAAGTGAGAAATCTCTACTCGTGCATATGCTATTCGATATATGTATATTGGTTTACTTTTTCTTTTGTTTTTACATAAAGATAAGAACTAATGCACGCAATTTACAGTTATGGGTAATACTATATATGAATGGTAGGAGATACAATCAAGTATCTTAACAGAATACGCCTTCTGGCCCTTGTCTCCAATTATGATTTGCTCCATTTTTCTCTTCTTTTTTCCTTATCTATTTAGTTGATATATATAGCATGAAAAATAACATCATTAAGATGTAAGTAATATTATTCATGATTACAGTAGTCATCCAATTTGACAGCTTGTTATTTGAGGTAATAGAATTATAGGAAATTAGTATCTCAAATAACAGGTTGCCACAAGAACGCTCTAACTATAAATAACAAGATTTGTTTACGATTTCATTCATTGCAGTGACGATAATATTATGAACAATTTTATGTAACCCAAGTTTAAGTTGGATCCTATGGTTTCATTATTCAATGAATTAAAATGCAGCTTGAAGTGCAATGTAGTCAACAGAGTTCATTGATCACCTAATGGGGTGATAAGCATGAGCTTGTTGTAGAACTTCACAGACCTATAAATTCCGGAAGAATATTGTGAAGTAGCTTCATCATGTATGAAATAACAGTGCAAAAGTTCAGTTTTTACCCATTTTACAGTCTAAAAAGGTATATACTAGATGAATGTGTCTCTTCATTTGGAAGTCCTTGGCATCTACTTAGAAAACGGTGAAGCGTCACAAAAACTCAAAAAAGGTGATAAAAATACAAAAATAAAACAAAAGTGGAGTAATTGCCCCACTGGTCCCTAGTTAGCTTTGTCCCTACCCTTAAAGTAGTGGTGGAGCCACCTATAGTGATTGGAAGTCAGCCTCTATATCCTTGGTTGGGGACAAGAGACTGGGGTTGGGATCGAGGGTGACAAATAGGGATTGGGGTTCGAGTGGGCACAGGTGGGTTGGGGTAATCGGGGGGCTAGGGGCAATTTTGCTATAATTTTTCCTTTTTTTGTCTATTTTTCTCTTGGGTATGAACATCGAGTTGATCGAGTACCTTGAACCACCCATTACACCTTGGATATTTTATAAATGAAATCATTTGATTTCACTTAATTATTGGAACCAAATCCAAATTCCAATCGTCGGTTCTAGTTCTAGTTCGATTCTACCATAACATTTTTGTTAAAAAAGTTGTGAGCTGACAATATAAACTATCTTTCCACTAACATGAATAGAAAAAATAAAATATATCACCAAATATGCTCACTTTCTCAATCCACTACAAATATGTCATTAAATGGAATCCAATATTTAGCATAATAGCATTCTATTTTAATTGTAACTCCGCATATAGCTCCTCAAGAAGGGCTTGTTGGGCGGTGCAGCGTGTTATGTGCGATAAGGAGTGACTATGAATGAATGTGATATGATTCAATTATGGTGCCGTTATCTTCATCCACCATTTTTATATATCTATCCACATTTACAAAAATTTATATTACATTTTAACCTTATGTATATTTAGTTAAACAAACAAGATTAAAATCAAATTAATGAATCTGATTTATTAGGGTACTTACTATTTGAGTATTGTAAATTTGCTACTTATTGGACCTTGCAAACTTGTTACTTAGATTACGTTTGTTGACGTTGAAAATTAAACAAACAACTTTCAAGCCAACTTAAAGGAAAAACGCGGATTTGATTAATGCACCCTCAGATGATTACGAATGATAATACAATGATTGCCATTTTCTTGTCAAATGAGATATTTGAAATATGAGAGGTATAAGAGAGTTTTTAACGTGTTTCACCGTATCCTCCCCTTTTTCTTTCGCCATTCTCTCCTTTGGAGAACATATGCATGTATACCGTACTCCTTGTCCTGTCAACTGCAAATTCAAGCTCGAAAAGTACACTTGTTGGTACAATTTGATTGGTTGTCGAGATCGGTCTATCAGAACATCATAAATCAAGTTTACAGGTGGTTCCCAGTAATTAATGAATTACTTAGATAAGTTGTTTAATTGGAAGATTATGTGGGCGCTGACGTAAAGCCACTTCATGTATATTTCGCTGATTGGTGGTCCATATATTTTGTTAGTGATCCTCAATCATTATGCTCCCTGTGACCTCGAAGAAGTGATCCTCAATCATTATGCTCCCTTTGACCTCGAAGAACTACACAGGCTTCTTGCACAAGCCAAACTATCGCCAATTTGACCTTGTCCATCCGAACACACATTAATATATGCTTATCTTTTACAAACATCCGAACTGATCAACCTCGGAGATCCGAGGTCAACAGTGTTATTAGGTTAGGGTTAATAAATTATAAAAATAAAACTTACAAAAAACAATAAATTCAGTTCTAGATCGATTTTGGTTTAAAAACTAAGAATCGACATGGGACCGATCGATTCTCAATTCTTGGTTCTAGTTTCTAATTTATTTTTTTAAAACTAGATCAGAATCTCTGATTCAGTTCGGTTCGAGATTGGTGGTTCAATTTTGGTTAAAATCTCTCTCTCTCTCTCTCTCTCTCTCTCTCTCTCTCTCTCTCCATTCATTTTTTGTCTTTAATTTATTTCAAAAAATAAGGGTGCAACTCTTTTCAATTTTTTTTTTTTTTTTTGAAAGTTTAACACAAAATTAATCCATTATGGACTAACATTCCTTTAAAACTAAAAGGTTGGAACGGTGTTTCCACGAAAAAAAGTTGAGGAATAAGTTGTAACAAAGTCCATATTTATGGACTCATAGTGCAATTTTATTCTCCTAATTCAACGAGAAATCATAATCAGTCAAAGAACAGTGCAATTTATCTCACTAAATTGAAAGTGAACTGTACAAACTGGATGAACCAACTGATTTTTACTCCAACCCTCATTAACTGATGAGTTAAATGGATTAAACCTTTGCAAAATCATAATCATGTATAAATCGATTATTAAGAATTATCTTATAATATGTTGATTGTGCCTATATGGATCGTGTTGCCGAAACTCCCAGACGAATTCTTGAAGGAATAAAGAATTTTCACAATTGCTAGCGCTGTGGGCTGATGTTTTTTAAAACTATGAAGCTGAAAGCCATAAATAAAGAGAATCTCCAGTGGTTTATCCGGATTGTGGTTTACATTGCATTTAAATATACAGACTTCATGTTCATATTCAGTGAATGGATGATCAAGCTCAAATTTTGCAAACCACCAAAATCTCTGCAATACAAAAATTATCTTCTCAAATAATTAGATTAATTGATTTCGAAGACATTGCAAAGATCTAATTTTGATTGTAAGTATCTCAATCTAGTAATAATATATAACATTACGAGGTGTTTTTACTCGATTCAATAAAATTTTGTTCTCCTTGTTGTTCGTGTTCATTGATTTCAAATCTCGACGTTGTAGTTGTAGTATGTAAATTAAGAATGATGTCTTTAGGGAGTGGAAGAAAATCGCCAAAAAATTGGCCTATACAATGGTATGAAGCACCCGAATATCTTCGATTAAATTTTTACTGTGTATGGGAGAAATGTTGATATATGCTCCAATTTCTGAAATGTTTATCATAATCTCATAGTTCTATGACTATATCTTATCTGCAATTAAAGGGAAAAGGTAATAGGAAGATATCAAGGCAATTTTTTGTTTTATAATATCTATCAAAAAAGATTGAAGTGGAGAATAAGAAGTTCTCTTGTACCAGTGAGGATGCATACAAAGGATTAACCTTTTTGTTCCAACACAAGTTTGAGTTATTCAGGGAAAAAGGAAAAAATTGTTATTGAGTTGTAGGAGGCTGAAATTTGTGCAGAAAAGTATATGGTGGAAATTAGAAATATGTCGGGGGCTGACAACGAAGCGCATTAACTGTTGTTATATTCATTGTCGTATGTCTATCACTTTCTCGAGTATCAAAATTTCTTTCCAACAAACATCAACATACTTTTCATAAATAGATTTGGAATGATCAACAAGATCGAACACTTGATACAATCACAAACAAAACTGAAACAGAATTATAATCCTAGTCCATGGAATTCACGATGTGTTCTTAAGACGAATTTGCTCTCTTCTGAATAGATACAACAATCATCTCCCATGATAGAATGAATTTTCACTCTTACAGAAGCAACATAGCAATCTGCAAGAGTTCCAACACACACAATTTTTTGTTTTATACTTAAAAATCTAGAACATAATATATGAAGTATTGCATTGATACATCATGATTATTTTAATGTATATTCGTATTTATACACTTCGTTTAACAATTCTAGCATAGATGAAGGCTAATGTGTGTGGCAATTCAATCAATCTAAAAAGCCTTTTCACGAATGGTGGTGATTCTTCAAACACCCTTTCAAATGAACATATGCGTTTGTTAAGTTGATCAAATCAATCATAGACGATCACAATTCAAAGACGTTGGTCACGACAAAAAATTCATGAAAAAAGCCAAATGATTTGAAATATAATATCGTTAAGAATAATTTTGAATAGGTACCCAAAATATTTGATTTTGGTCCAAAAGATGAAATAAATTTCTTCAAAAAATGATATATGTTAGACAATGACCTGCACTCGTACCAAATTTGGCCCACGATCATGCATGTGCCGTGCTGGTCGGAAGACAACACACACATATGGGTTTTTGACCAGACTTAATAGGATATAGTAATTAAAAGAAAATGTTCCTCATGGGTCAACAACTCGGACTCTTTAGTCCACTTTATTACTTGAACGCAACATATGAGCTTGCGGCGTATATTTTTAGCGAACAATTTTTTTTGGCACTGATGTAGGGAAATTGTTTTATTTTGATTATTACTTTAGTTGATATTAGTTTTAACAATATTTATTCCTTATTCTTTTATAATTGTATTTTAAAGTTGATCTTCTTAAATTTTGTTGTTCTTGGTCTTCAATAGTGGATGAATCGTTCGAGAACTCTTGATCTTGTTGTACTTGATCTAGACATTGAAGGAACCTTTTGGACTAAGGGGAACAACGAGTAAATGAAGAAGACATGCTTCTTGGGATTTTATGAATCCTCCCATTGTGGAAAATCAATCAAGCATTGTCTACTCATCCTATGATCATCCGAACTTTCAACTTCATTCTATGACACGCTTCATGGAGATTTGTAGTAACTTTAAATATGAAGATGTTAGTGTGGAAGCAATCCAAATGAGGTTGTTTGTGCATGCTTTGAAGAACAAGGCAAAAAATGGCTTAATACTTTGCCTCCAGGAATCATCACTAGTTGGGTGGAGTTTGTTCAATAATTTACTACAAAATTCTTTCCATCCGCTACAATTGCTAAACTCGAGCATAATATCACCACCTTCCAACAATTTGACTCGAACAATTTTCATAAAGCCTGGGAGAGGTTCAATGACATGCTTAGGAAGTGCCTGAATGGTGGAATTACAATGGAACAAGTCAACTACTTCTATGCCGGTTTGACTCCTTCTTGACGTTCAAATGTAGACTCATCCGCTAATGCGTCTATCAAATGGAAAAGCATTCGGAAAACATATGACTTGTTTGAAATCATGAATGAACAAAGTGCAATATGGCTAGATAGAGGTTCACAAAGGGAAACTAGTGGAATGCATAAGAGTAAAGTTTATTCACTTGTTCTTGTAAAGATTGACTCATTAGCAAAGAAGGTAGAAGGGCTTTCTACTTCCGCTTCTACTTCTCATTCCACCAACATGGTACAAGTTCCTCCAATTTGTGTGCAAAGCAAATGAGCCATTGATGAGTAGTGGTTTTGCATCTATAGAGTAAGTGGCATATGCTCAAATTTTTCAACGACAAGGGTACAATCCTTATTCTCAAACTTATAATTCTGATTGGTAGAACCATCCTAATCTCTCTTATGGAAGTAATCAAAATATGTTAAATCCAAGTCCACAAGAGAAGAATGAATGATGGGAAGATGCTATCACTAAATTGGCGAGTCTTCAATTGCAATATTAAGAATGCAATGATGCCTCTTTGAAGTATTTGGAGAATTAAGTGGGCCAAATAGCTGCAATTCTCTAGGAAAGGCAACAAGAAGCTTTGTCTAGCAATACCGAGACTTATCCAGGAGAGAATGTACAAGCTATTACTACAAGAAGTCGGGTGCAATCGCCCGATAAATGGCCCAATAGTTCTATCCCGAAAAACAACCATTGAAGAAGACGAGCCTAGTCAAGAGCCTAAAGAAAATTGGTGAAGTGGATAAGGAAAGTGAACCATAACCATTAACATCAAAAGCTTCAACACCGGTCAAGGCATATTTGCCTCCTATTTCATATCCTCAAATGCTTCAAAAGCATAAGCTAGATGCTCAATTTGGCAAGTTTTTGGAGGTTTTCAAGAAGCTACACATCAATATTCCATTTGCCAATAATTTGACTCAAATGTCGAGGTATGCCAAGTTTATGAAGGATACTCTTTCAAACAAAAGAAAGCTTGAGGATAATGAAATGGTGATACTAGCAAATGAATATAGCTCCATCTTGTAAAACAAGCTATCTCCAAAAATCAAGGATCCATGGAGATTTACTATTCCATGCACAATTGATGATTTACATTTTATTAAAGTTTTATGTGAATATGGTGCTAGCATTAATTTGATGCGTTTGTCATTTTCATGAAATTGTGATTGGGAAGGACCATGAAGACCACATTATATTTGTAATTGGCCGATAGATCAATCAAATATCATCGGGGTGTCATTGAGTTTGTCCTTGTTAAAGTGGACAAATTCTTCTTCCCGGTCAATTTTGTAATTATTGATGGAGAAAGGTCATGACATCGTTATCATCTTGGGACAACCATTTCTAGCTACCGATCGGGCTTTAATTGATGTGCAAGAGGAAAGTACCCCTCGTGCTTTTCGGGTGGATGTAATTGATCATATGATGACTTTTTTACCCATGGATTTTAGAAGGATCTACTTGAGACATGTATTGCATGTTCTTTGAGATTCGATGGAGATCCAGATGTTGAGCAAGTGGCTTATTATTTGGAGGCTACACCGATATATTCTTGTAAGAAGACACCATATTTTGAAGACTTGAAGAAGAGCTCGTCACCGCCATTACTCTCTCTTCAACAAGTACCAACTCTTGAGCAAAAGCCTTTCCATCTCATTTGAAATATGCTTATTTAGGAGAATCATCCACACTTTCAGTTATCCTTTTTAATTCTTTGAGTGAATTGGAAGACGATAAACTATTTCGAGTACTGAGAGAATATAAGGCAGCCATAAGATGGACTATCTAGGACATTCGAGGGTTCGTCTTTCATTTTGTATGCATAAAATTCTCATGGAAGTTGACTTCAAGACATCAATTGAGCATCGATTGATAACATTTACTTCCTCAAATAGTACATGCCTACAAAAATGGATGATTGGGATGAGAGAGAAGTCGAGCAAATGGTACAATTGGGGGTTAAGAATTTATACTTAGTAGCTTCTCGCATCCTTCTCAACAATTGACTCTATCTTATTACACAATTTAGTTGTATGTGCGTAAGATGAGTAAATTTGGAGCTAAAATTGGAGACATTTTATTGGGTTTTAAAAGAGTTTATGGTGACGATGAAGTCGTGTTTCACATATGGTGATTTTAGTAAGTTGATTTTACTGAGTTGTAATTCTTTTAACGATTGTAACTTGTCATGTGGAACTTTCGTGAGATACATTAGAAACGAAGGGAATGAAATATGACAGGTGATGAATGAAGTGCAACATTTCAAAGATGAGGGACCATTGTGAAGTATTTTGAAGTTTGATGGGTAAACTGTGTCTAAATATAAGTTGGATTAGTAATGAAACAATGATTTGGCTGAGTTGTAATGTTTTTAGCTGCCATAAATTGCCCGTGAAATTTTTGTTAGCCACATTAGCGAATCATAATGAATTTTTTAGGGTGATAGATGGACTGCAAACAAGAAAAGTCCAGTGAGCACTTTAAAGTTGAGTAAACCATGACCATGATATAAGTTCAAAAATTATTGAAACAATTAACTCAGATGTCAAAAGTATCAACTGTAATGTCAAAATTTAATAGTACTAAATCATGTAAGCATCTAAAATTGAATATCTTAAAATGCAAAGGACTCAAGAACTAGAACTATCAAAGAAAACTACTTGAATAAAATAAGTTTACCCTGATTTTTATTGGAATATATTGTGTGATAGATGGATGACTGTGTGGAAAATATAGAAATAGTTAACAAATTGATTCTTAAAAAAAACTATATAAGAATTAGAATGATTCGTTGTTGAGGAGTGAAAAGAAACATCAACAACACATTTAATTTATTTTCAAATTTTAATTTTTTTAATAATCGAGTCAACTTATTTTTTTTTAATAACTAATTCATTATAGTGAACCACCCATGAACCGACCAGAATCGAGTTAAAACATACTTTGATTTAATTTTTAATGAGATGTGTCATATTGTAGGACAGTCTATTTTGACACATCTACTTGTATTATTGCTTCTTCTTCTTCTTGAAGACTCTTCTAAACAGGATATATTATGTGGGCTGGATTGAACTTTGCTTGGGCTAAATAATTTTTGAACGGGAGACTTATAAACCGAATATTAAGAGTGTACCAATTTTTATTAGAGGAAATTACATATAAACATGTATTTAAGTTTTCCAATCCAAAAATTAAGTGTGAGGTTTATTTAATAAAAAATCAGGTATTAATTGAATTATTAGTAATATTATTAAATTTACCCACCCAATTCCCACTACAAAACCTAAATTATTTCCCCATCCCCATCTCACTCTTCTTTCTATCTATCTCTGTACCATCTCTTCATACACCCTTCACAAAACCACGCCATCTTCCTAAGGTGGCGCTATGAGCACTGAAGCTCTGCGCACAACGGCACTCACAGCGCCATTTTGTATAGAGCAAGCCTCGTATTAGCAATGATGTAGATACGCGCAACCTTGCACAAAGTCGCTTCAGCCCTGTTGTGCAACTTATCTCCGATCTGTTGCTAGGCAACTTACCTCCGATCTGTTACTAGTGGAGTGTTAAGGTGGTATATTGGGGCAGGTGCTGGTGGCAGTGAGTAGGAGGTGGTGCTGGTGGATCCGAGGTGCTGGTGAAGTCTTGTAACTGTGGATCAATGTCCACAGTTGGTGATGGTGTTGTTGTGTAAGTGGTGGTGATGGTGACTAACAATTTGTTCACTAGACACAAGTCACCGTGAGATTGATGTCCACAAGTCACATGTTACTATAAGTAGGTCACAAGTCAATGGTTGACAGGTCACATGTCAATTTAATTGGTTACGGATCAATGTCCACATGTCACAGATCGATTAAAACTGGTCGTAGATCAATGTCCATAGGGTCACAGGTCATATGTAACTAGTCATATGTAAAAGTTCATTAGCCACAGTTCACAAATTTAAGAGACCTGGTCAAATGTCATTGATTTTTTCGATTACAGTTATCCGAAGTGGTCACAAATTCAATTAACCAAATTTGGACGGTGAGAATTGAAGTTATTTGCTCTGATAGGTACTTTATAAATTAAACCAGTGGCTGTTTTTCAATTTTTAATTTTAAAAAATAGTTTTAAATTTTACCAGCACTATTGAGTCGCCGATGAAGAAGATGATCAGTCATCAGCGCTGCTCAGACGATGTTTTCCAATAGCCGCTATATTTCTCCCTTTATCTCATCTATTTAAGCTAGCAATGCTCAATCTCTACTGAGATCAGTTCATCGTTGAAGAAGTTGCAGTGGGGTGGATGTCGACATCAGATGGATGACGAAGACTGTAAGAAAAGATGGCGATGAGTGGGTGCACGAAGGTAGGGGCATTTGTTTGGTGGGGTGGATGCAGGTAGATTAATTTAATAGATTAATTTAATTTGTTACTATTATTATTTAAAATTAAAATATTGAATTAACACCTGACTTCAGGATTTTCAACCTTAATATCTAGAAATTGTTTTGGTGCATACTTAATACCTAACTTACGATTTTTTTCCCTTTTTATTATATGAATTGAAATGGAAATTTTAATAACTATAATAGTTTAAGAACATAATTTCAAATTTAACAAATTTGTAAAATAATTACAAAATCAGGTGGTATTTAACTATGAACTCTGATAAATATTATGACCCATAAATTGGAATCAAAACATGTTAAACCTCCTAAGCCACAACCTTTTCCTCCTCCCCAACCAGTACCTCCTACCAGCCCCAACACCCTCCCAAATACCACCGTCGCCACCTTTTTTTTACACCAACACCTTCTCTAAAGCCTCATCATATGCCACCATCAACACCTCATCATGCTCTAAATCCTCCACCATGACCAAAATCACTCCCAAGGCCTCTTTTTACACCACCACCTACACTTATTCCTACTCCAAGACCCACCACCATTACTAGAACCACTCCGAACACCACTACCTCATCCAAAGTCACCTCTTACACGATCACCCACTTTTCCTCCTACTGAAAACCACCATGATGACTCGACAACACCGCCCATACCATCTCCTTTACCATCAAATCTACAAATTCAACTAGACTAGTGGAAGAAAACGATCATGGAGGCAAAGAGGTAGGCAGAAGAGGAAGCACCTTCACCTACCTCTCTGCCATCGCAACCACCTACACGTATTCGACATAAACACAAATTTACATGTTGGTATTGAGGCAATAGGATGAGAAGGATAAATAGGTAGCTTCACCGATAGGACAGGTCGTGGAGGAGTAACACCAATATACAGGGCATGCATCGAAGTTAGTTGGAGGTGGAACAACGTCGAAAAATAAGAGGTGGAGGCTGTGAGCACAAAGTACGTATATTGAGAGGATCACGAGTTCTCTCTATATGTATGCATATTTGATTTAGGAAAGAAATGGGGTAGGAGATAGGTGGGGAGTGGGTAATGTAGTGGGGTATATATGATTTATAAAATAAAAATTATTGATTTATTTATGAAATTGAAACTTGGAAAGTACGATTTAGGGATAATAATTCAAATCGAATTGAACTTTACAAAATATTTTAACTGGATCACTAAATTTTAAAGTCGCCTTATTAATCAATAAACTTTGTACTATGTAATCCTCTCCATCACTGACTGAATGATCATTCAAAACATTGATAGAAATGCTTCCATGGCTAATGAAATTGGATACGTGCCAAGATGTTTCGATTAGTGGACGCCAAATCCGTAAAGTGCTACAAACAGGAGAAGTGTTATTCCTAAACACGTTTTCTTTAAAAAAAAATTGATTTCAAATTCAGTAACCCATTTCCCGTCTCTCAACACAAACCGAAGAAATCCCCAATTCTTCTGCTCGAATCCTCGCGAAGAACCGTAATTCCCAAATCCTAACACTTATATTGGAATTCTGATCTCCCAAATTGAAATTCTAGCTGAGCGAAGCCCAACCTCACGTCCAGAAACATGGAATCGTTCAGTTCAAAATCGATTATACTTACAATCTTCGTGGTTCAACTGTGATCGTGCTTGTATCCCCCATTCGAAGCCATAAAAGTCTATTATTGTCTTTGAGGAAGGAGTTGCAACAAGTGCAACTATAGACGACAGTGAGCAATAATCACCATGGCTGACATTGGCTATTCGTTTTTGTTTTTTGATTATGGAATTCTGATATGTGTAGGGTAATGTTCTTGAAGTATTCATGCTGAGATTCAGTTGCTTTTGGTACCAAAAATTCTAACTTATTGATCTCTATAAGCCATTTTGTTGTTGTTACATTTGCAGATGTTCAGTTAGATGATGATCCGGATTTCAACGACTCAAACCACAATGTATATGAAGATGATGATATTCTATTTGATTGTAATGTGACCGAAGGTATTGAAATGGATTATGCATTGTGCACCCGAAATCAAATAGTTCACCATATGCATCTTCTGAAGAGCTAAAATTTGGAAGTGGTTCGAACTCGAAGGAGAACATTGGTACACATGATTTTATTGAATATTTTCCTGAAAATGAAAAGAGAAATCCATATCTCGAATTATGGTTATTGTTTGGTCCTTTAGAGGATTTGGAATCTGTTGTTAAGAATTACGTGGTATTCAATCGGGTTGATCCAATTTTCAAGCAATATGATAAGAATCGAGTGCATTGGGTTTGTAAAGACGGTTGTCCATGGAAGTTGTAAGCATCTAAGCTATAAGGTCGAGACACAGTCCATATAAAAAATATGACCCTATACACACTTGCTTGAAGGTACGTACGAATAAGTACGTAACCTATAAGTAGCTTGTTAATTATTACTTGGACGACTTCACAACTGATCCTCAATGGAAAACAAAACATTTTAGAACTACTGCGAGAAAGGATTTGGGAGTGCATATTACTAAGGTGGTTGCTTGGAATACTAGGAAATACGCCAAAGTTTTAATAAAAGGAATGATGTAGAACAATATGCAATGTTAGATTGTTACGTTGAGGAATTGAGGAGAACAAATCCTTGTTCTTCTGTGATCATTTCTCATGCGGAAAATGTGTCCAGGGGTATTTATGTTTGCATAAAGACATTTAAGAGGAGTTTTCAGCAGGGATGTAGGCATTTTGTTAGCATAGATGGATATTTTTTGAAAGGAAGATATGGTGGGCAATTGTTAGTAGCAGCTGGGGTAACAGATTGAGGAAGAGAAAACTCGTGGCGATAGTTTTTGATGTTGTTGCCTAAAGACCTAGCTATGGAGAATTGGCTATCCGTTATCATGAGTAATAGACAGAAAGTATTAGTTAATGTTGTGGCCGATTTGTATTCGGAAGCAGAACATAGGTCTTGTGCTAAGCATATGTATCAGAATTTCTTTAGGAGTGACTTCAAGAATAGTTGAAGGATTGTTTGTGGGGTACAAAAAAGTTAAGCCATTTGGGATCCTACAAGTATTGGATGGCGAAGATTGAAAGTGCTAACTTGGCTGCCTATGGATGGTTGATGAAAAAAATCACCAAATGAGGGGAATAGATGAAGTTCATATGGGATTCTTGATATTGCTGCTGCATAATGCCAAGTTAGAGCATGTATTATGTCTCTTCATGGAAACATAAAGGAATCCCCTTCAATAATGAGCAGAAATAATGTTTTTCTTCATTATCCCATTTGCATCTTATCAAGACAGAAAGAGCACGCATGCAAGCCTTTGAATGTCTAAACAAATCAGAAACATAAGTACATTGATAAACTAACTTCAAACCAGAAATCTATCTAACATCAGTACATTGACAAATAGCAATTAATCTGCCAACAAACCTAACTTCAAACCAGCAATCAATCTAACATAAATTTATAACCATCAATCAATCTAACTTCAGACCAAACTACTCAAACGCCATCGGCTAATAAAACCCCCATGTATTACCAAAGAGAAGCATTAGAAACATCAATACATTCCTAGATGACACATTGGTCCAACAACCATACTACAAGTAAATAATTTTGAGAAGTGCTACAAGTATACAATCTTATACATAATGGTGTCCATAATTACATATGGCACTGAATCCAACCATTAATTCAAATCTCACACTTTCACATCAACAACAAAATTTTATCCACATCACATTATGGACAATATTATGTACATAAATTATGTACATGTAGACTTTTCCTATAATTTTTTACTGAATTGATTACCGAATTGACAAATGACGGCCTCTATTGAGGCGCCCCCAATAGGACCCGCTACTTGTCAATTCGGTAACCAATTCGGTAAAAAATTATGTACAACAAGAATAATTCTTGGTCCAATACATGTACCCTAAACTAACTAAACCATCCACAGTTCACTACTACTGCATTTCCCCACTTCCACATTAAGCAACATCAATTATAAAATAAAATAAATTACAACATATAGAAACCAATGTCGTAGAACTTCTTATCCCGACATAGCCCATCAACCTCGGTTCGAATATCAAATAAAAAACGTAACTCTGACCTCTTGTTCAATTTCATTCTACTGAATTTTTACATTCCGAACCTCCAAATGAAAAGCATCATTCTCGGCTTTCCATCTCCTTATATTTCGATGCAACCCCATGATTACACATTTGTGTCTTGAAGTCACAGGATCACCAAACCAATAAAAATAGTCCCACCCACTTGAAGTGCCCCCGAAATCGTCGTCTTGGATTAGCGTCGCTCCATAACGTCTTCAAAACAGAGAACTCTCCGCAATAACGTAGTGTGGCGCCTATACGATGGTTGGTTCTTGAAGATGGATCCATATTTGCGATTGAGTTAGGAAGATTTTGGGTATAATAGATTTCGAGGATGGAAGTACGGTCGTGATTGAAGCAAGGAGATTCTAGGTATAATCGATTTCGAATTAAATGATTCCATATTGCTAGACGTGAGGTTGGGCTTCGTTCAACTGAAATTTTGGTTTGGGAGACTGGAATTCCAATTCGGTGTTTGGATTTGGGAATTATGGTTCTTCGTGAGGGTTTCAAGTAGAAGAATTGGGGATTTTTTCTATTTGTAACAAAAGATGGGAGACGGGTTACTTAATTTGATTATTTCTTTTTTAAATAAACGTGTTTTAGGAATAACACTTCTCCACGTGCATAGCACTTTACAATATATTTAACATCCACCAGTTGAAACAACGTGCCATGTATGCAATTCCGTCGGTCACATCCATAGTTATCAAACCCGGACCAGACTTGCCGGTTCGAACCGGAAATCGTCGAACCGGACCTTGGTCCGGTCCGAGCCGCTCATATTTCAAGTGTGGAGCTGACCTGAAACAAACCCGCAGAAACTGCCGGTTTTACCATTAAACCGGCTGGCCCAACTATGAAGAAACCGCCCGGTTCAATTACTTTATAATAAAACCCAATTCTCTCGACACAAAAATCAGATTTGCCCTACGAACCTCAGCCCTCAGCGTCGCTTGCAAGTTACAAAGTCACTCCCAAGAATCCAAACATTCAAATTTCAGATGGAAGAAGAAGATGTAAGTTTTAATTTATGATTTTCTTTGTAAATTTTAATTTTTTGAACTTTGGTGCAATGGACTTAGCCGTAGATTTATTTTTTTCGAATAGTTTGATAATATGCTGCTCATATTCAATCAAAAGCTTTCACTGAAATTGCTAAAAGAAAAACACGGAGTTTATATTGATGATATTTTTCTGAGGATAAGTTATGCAAGAACAAAATTTACAGGGATACTTCTTTAATTTTTGTCTTGTTGTTTCTGTGTAAATTGTTCCACTGTTGCTGGGCATCTGTGTTTTTTTCCCCATCTTTGAATGTATTTTGTCATCTTTGAATGCATTTTTGTCGAGTCTGTAACCTTGTACCTTGTACATATAGCCAAGCATATATACTGAATGGAAAATCAATTTTTACTATTTTCAGTAAAGTTTGTGTCCACTTGCTCATCATCCCATATGTATAGGTAATTGGTGATGATAGTACACCACATTCCTCTCTATCAAAAAGTCATGCTAGAGGAAAAACAGATATAGCATGGGGACATTGTAAAGAACTTCTTGAAGATGGTACTGATGTCAAAAGAAAGAAACTTGTTTGCTTGTATTGTGGAAAGACTTTCGCTGGAGGTGGTATTAATTGAGTCAAACAACATTTAGCGGGAATAAAAGGTGATGTAGATTTTTGTGGTAGAGTACCTCCTAACGTTAGATTCAAAATGAAAGAAAACTTGGACACCTTTGCTGCAAAGAAACGTAGAACTCAAGAAGTTCTTGATGAGTGTAACCCACATCGCTCTTATCATCGAGAACAAGAAGAGCAAATGTATAGAGATTTGGGTGGTGATGATGTTCAAGAAATCATCCCTCCTAGTTCTAGAGGAAAGGGTATAGCTATTCAAACAAGTCAAAGAAAAGGAATGGGCCCTGGCTATAAAGGCCCAAACTTTCACAATTTTCGCTGTTATTTGTTGGCTAAAAATGTCGAGGAAGTACACTCACATCAACATTTCCATCAATTTTTTGAATGAATGTCCACTCGATTATTATTGCAAAATTTAGTGATAATTTTTAAAGTTCAATAACTGGGTGGAAACTTTTTGGATTATTATCCCCTGAAATGTTCTCTTGGATAAATTTGAATTGAGAATATACGTATTAAATATTAAAACTACCATTAATATTAATAAGGGTGAGATAAATCTCAAAAATTGGTCATATTCACCCCTTCAAACTTCAAGAAGGATATATAACAGCAGGTGCTACTACAACACAAATCACCTAAACATTGATATTTATATTTGGTTCGTACTCACTGCACCTGCCTAGCGTTTCAACTAATCCAACAGATAAACTATGTTTGTTGCTCTTGATTATTTTGACGTCAATTATGCTGATGATGAATTTGGGGAGGTGGGTGGCGTTGGCGTCTTTGCTGATGTTGATGATGCAGTTGGACACCGCCATTCATATGTGGTTGGGAAGCCTGTGGATGACGACTTGCTTTCCATCGCAAATACTCCCCAAGAAGTGAATTAGTGCTGATTGCAATTCCAAACCCAGTGAAAGAAGAAAGCAACACGGACAGAATAGCATTTACGTTGAGCTGCATAGTATGATTCCAAATTCCGAATATAAAATTAGATGAAATTAGCAAAACATATCCCGAAAGACAAAAAGAAAATACAAAACGGAAAATGAAACAGATTACAGAAATAGGAAGTTTTACGTACCACAGAATAAAATATATGAGCAAATAGGATCACTATTGCAAACTGAAACGACGCGTAAGCCCATAAGTAACTCTTGCTCACTGTCGAGTGTGAACAATGAGATAAGTCATTCTAGTTCTTAATCCAGACACTGGTCTTTAAAATGGTAATAACAAGAAAATTAAAAAGAAAAGCAGATATATATACTTGAGAAAATGACAAATAGGGGAGAGTTTGACTATTAAGAAATAATTTGACTTCGGGATCATCTAATGAAGATTTTGGCTTTTCAAGATCAGTTGCCGTTTTGACGTATATATTTTTATTTCATACAACTCTTGCAGTTCATGTCTATGTTAAAAAACCCGAAAAATAAAGCAAGCCCCAGAAATAGACAATTTTAGAGAACAACTTATCCAAAATTGTACTCGAATTTAATCAATAATCAGAGTTCAGGCTTGAACGATTTTTGTTGATAAGATATTAAGTTGATAAACCAAGACAAATTTGGCTAATAAACATGCACATACACCTTTGTATACAATCCACAACTTTGTTAACATGATCAAATTATGACTGCGTTTTTGAAACATTAGGCCTATCCTCTTTATTTTAAAAATTTAAAAAAAAAAAAAAAAGTGCCTATTTTTAACAGGCAGAATCTACATGAATCCCAATGTAGGAAACTTCATTTTAATGTTTTTAAAGTCTGTTTACATCAACCCTTCAGGAATTTGAAGAATTGAAGGATGCATGTAAAAGTTTCCCAGTCTCTTCATATATAAGCTACAATGGAGGTGCAATTTTGTTAAGCTAAGTCAGTGACTCTATGTTTCTTCTACTAAGGAAAATGCATATTGCCTCTGAGCTTAAGGACACCTGCTGATTATCCTTTCAGAGTTTGAACATGAAACTTACACCACGTGTTTTCATAAACCTTGCACATACATTTGTATCATGATTCAATTTAAGTCTCTCATAAGGTATAGGTCTTGGATTCAAATCTTGGGAGACTTGATAGAAATTCGTGAAGGGTAAGATAGGCTCAAGCTCTCTTAGAGCAGACAGTACGTAAGTTAACAGTTTGTGCACAGAGGTTGGGTCATTTGATGATTAGTTTTTCCTGTAGAATGTCTATCTATAGAATTTCTTAGGCACAAGTTTTTCTATTACATGTCCCATGGACATTTTCCACTACGATTTCTAAATTCACGGGGAAAGATTCTTAATTTGCTCTTACACATCATGTGCATTCCAAATGGATGATGCTTTATGGTATTCCATCAGATAAATTAAATAATGGGATTTATCTTAAGAAAATATCTTATTTATAAAAGGTAAAAAGTCAAAAAAGAATGATAAATACTGCACTTAGTAAATGAGCACGGGAAATGAGAGCAATCCATTAAATCTTACCCATGGTAGAAGCTATCATGGATGAGAGAAGCCCCAAAACACAAGAGAAAGGCAATGAGATGGCAAGAGCCCGAGGTCCCATGTCGGAAACCTGTTTCAGTTTAAACCACTAAGGACAGTGACAAGCATGTATCAAATTTAACGGTGAGATGCATACACCACAATTGTAAGCCACAACATTGTTTAGAAATGCTAGAAATAAAAATATTTATTTATATGCCCAGGTATGAAAAGGAAAGTAATTACGAAGAATATGTTGAAAAGATAGTGAAATACCTCCCAAAATCCTTTATAGTCATTAATTATGAAATTAAGACTTTTGTGTAAGAGGATGAAAGTTAGAGGACCAAATTACAAATTGATCAATAGTTGAGGGACTACACGTGCAATTTCCTAAACTATAGATTTATATATGGACATGATTTTAATAGAGAATACGTAAATACCATATAAGTGAGATAAATTAAGAAAATTCCTTCCTTGGTAACTTTTACCATATATATGTTACTCTAACCATGGTTAAATGGGATATTCAAGGAATGATTATAGAATAATGATAAATTTTCTTCTACTTGTATGGATATGCATATTAATTATTTTAATTTAAAACAATTTAAAGTTAATTAAGGAGAAGATTATGAAAATTAGCATAATTTCTATTTCTAATTAAAAACAAATTTAAGGAATTGGCATGAATGAAGAAGAATTATTTTTCTATATATATAATTATGATAATTACGTATGTCTATATGTATATAGTTATGATTTGTTGATTTAAATTATATGACTACTATAATTATGTGTTTATGACTGGCTGATTTGAATTTTAGAATTACTATAGTTACATATATCTATATATGCATATAATTGTATATGATTATGATTGGTTGATTTATATTATATAATTATTATAATTACGTGTCTATATATGTATTTAATTATATATAATTATGATTGATTGATTAAATTATAAGGAGTACTATAATTACGTGCATCTATATATGTATATAATTATATATTATTATGATTGATTGTGAAAATTAAGTAAATTTCTATATATATAAAAGATTACATATATAGATATATGGAAATTATTCGGTGCGCAATTATAGAGATGCCATTATAATACATTCATTTTGGTATTCATAAATGCACATATAAACATTACACATAAATCACACTCACGTACACACACAACTTATTGCTTTGTTAAAAAAGTTAAATTTTCTTCTACGTATTTATTACGACTCTCTTCAAATTATCAAAGTAAGTGTAGTCATACGTTGTATGTTAAATCGTTTTTCAACTTTAAAATACGGAATTCGATTTATGAATATGATATGGGTCCTATATATTTAAGTTTAATGGACCGAAATTCAGTAGCGCTACACACGAGAATTATAGCAACGAAATGCCATTCTTAATTCTTGTGTCTCCCTATATATGATATGATTATGTACGAGGATTATGGCTACCTAAATTCTGTTTCTAATTCCCAAATCTCCCTATATATGTTAAGAATTCCTAAATTTTAAGTATGAATTACGATTTATGTGCTTACTTATTGGAATTTTATCTCATTGTTTATGATTCCCCGCCCCCGACCCACCCCTTTTAGGTAATTGAGGTTCGAGATATTGGAGTTTGGAACTAGTCTCTAGTGGTATAATAAAGATATTATTAAATATTTTATTATTTTACTTTTATGATTATTAATTCTTCTTTTTCAATTATTGTAATTAGGACAAAAGCTATATTTTTATGAAGGTTAAGTTTTTATTTTACGATACATATTTAATAATTCAAAGGGTAAGTTTTTGGTCGTTAACCAATTGGTACCAGGATTCAAATTAGGCAGAGGTCTTGAGTTCGAATCCTGAGGAGCTCGATAGAAAGTCGTGAGGGAGTAAGTGGACATATGTCCACCCAAAACAGGCAATACATAAGTTAACAACTTGGTTATAAAGACACAAGTCGTTACAGCTAGTGTAGAATAAACAGCAAAGAAATACTTTTTGGGCAGGAAGAGAATGAATGGAGTACACTTAGCAAAAAGGAAGCTGAGAGATTATGTCAGGGTATGATCATCAGTACAAGTTCCATCTATCTAGTTGACACCTATAGCCTATAGTCTATGCTATTATAAGTCCCCCCTACTTTTTTAACCGATATACAATCTCCATTGCTTAGCATGCTGCTTCTACACTGGAATCTCTATGACCTCTTTCAGTCCTCAGTATTAGCAAGCCTTTCCCTCTTACTGTATGACGAAGTGATGGCGTGCAAGTTTTTCTTTGGCCTTCACTTTTTCACAAGGATAGCGAGGCACTAAGATAATACTGTATCAGCGAATGAGTTACGGTAAAAAATTATAATATGTCATGCAAACCTGAAAATTTCAAGAGATGACATCTTATGGGAATTTGCCTTTCACATATTCATACTTTACAGTAATCTCATGAAAACTAAGAAGATTTTGTATCTCTTTTAGATGGAAGTGGCTGTTATTATCTGCCTACTAATTACATTCAAAATTCTAGTGTCATGCGAACTTGAGAGTATCAGAAGAAAAGGTTTGGATAACAATCTCCTACACTAGATTAAATCCAGTAGGAAAATATTTTGCCTTATGTTCATTTATTCACCATAACTAAATGTAATGTCTTGAAACTGATGAAGATTATATTTCTCTTTCAGCTTATAAGGGATCAAGAATATCTATATGCAGGCAAGAGAAGCATAAAGGGCAAATAAATAAAAAGAAAAGAAAAGTTTCAGTAAGTGATGCATTGAAACAGGAGACACGCCAGACACCCGGAGTATATAAACACACATGCACAAACAGACAAGAAAAATGAGAAGCTACAAAATTACCAAAAGCTGCTCCAGAAAGCAGAAATAGGTGAGCACACTGACCATTACAAGAACAGGAACATCTTGCCAGACCCTGCCATCAATGAAAAAAATATAAACTGAAGTCCAGCAGTGGACATTGGATTTAAGGAATTCATAATTACCACTGCATGGACAAAAATACAACGGATTGATGTAAAGGTCCAGGAAGCATTGAAATATTGGTCATATTATACTTGGGCACTATAAATTTCCACCATTAATGAATAATTTAAGAATACTTCTATAATGGGAACATGTTTCTAATAGAGAAAATAAAAACAAATGGCATCAACACAAGTGGGAGTCAGATAAATCTACTGATAAACACTTCTGAAACCACAACCTTCTACATTTGACTAAACTCACAGAAGAAAGACCCTTCTAATTTTGATTTGCTTTGAGTTTTAGGGATGCTAATTGTAGATTTGGATATCTCCTGTTGATTGGCAACGGGTCTAAAATACCAGCTAAATGATAATAACTTTGTAGTCTAGTAATCTCACGGCAATGGTATGCTTTGAGAGGAAGGGAAATAAGATCAATTGTCATAAAAAGATATTTTCAATATTGTTAAATCATTATGGTAGGATGCTACCAAACAAAACATTATACCACAATTACTGGGTTATATCACATTTGAGAGAATATCATAATAATATGAGTGAATTCAGTTTACAAAGACAAAAGTTAACACAATACAATTTGATCATCAAACAACCAAAAGAGAGATTCACCAGAGCAAGTATATCTGTTATTCAGGAAGTGATTGATTTTTCTTGAAGTTTCTTCAAACCAAATTTTATAAAGCTCCACACCTTGTTCAGATACCATAATATTACTCGTGAGATTATATTTCACTAAGTATTATTTTATTTCATTTAATCCTAAAACCTGAAGTATGGTGCAAGGAGCTAGGGTTAGTGATTATAAAGCTGTAGCAGAATTTATTGCCCACAGTTGAAGTAATTCGACCTAACTTTTGGAAAACATAGAGCTGGACCTCCACCATTAAATTTTGCAGGGTTGCTAGTTCTGGAGAGCTTATGCCCTTAGGCTTCTATTTTGAGACACATTAAGGATTGCTCTGAAAGAAATGTAAAATGACTTAACAAGTTCTGACCTAAAAAATGTTGGAGGCTAGTGAGTAATAGAAAGACAAGACAAATAGATGAACAAATAAAGGTCTCCCATTTGATGGTCATGATAGGGGATGGATTGTGAGCGGACTACTTTATCGATTGTTTTATTACTAAAATTTGTGAATTTTCAACTTCTTTCCCTCCACTTCCCTGCCTATTTATTGTACACAACTATTTACTGGAAAATGAAGCGTTGTCACAAAGCTCTAGAGCCTTAAGATATGTAAATATCATATAAATTATTCAAAGCACCATTTTCAAATCAAATGCAAGAAATATTAAACAATTCTTTTGCTCAGCCAAATATTAGGGGATTGCCAGAATACTAATCAAGGAAGAAAGGCTAAAAATGACAAAACAAATGCATGTATTGTCTTAACTTGCCTGTAACGAGTCATTTCCCTCTGTTGAGGTACATCTGCAGACCTTCTTACGACAGTTGGAGGATTTTGAATCTTCAATAATGTGACAGGAAGGTTACGGACATCCTGCTTACAAACATCACAGATTTTGTTACCTTTGATGCTAAACCACTTCATGGCACACTCTTTGTGTGCAAGTGCAAGATCTCCTTTGCAGCTGCACTCCATCTTGAGTGTTTCACCTCCTTCACCAAGCTCGATAAAACAAATTCTGCATACAGCTTCTTCTTCTGGAATGTCTTCACCAGCATCATCCTGGGCTGTATGTAGGTAACATTATAAATAATTCAACAAAATAAAGAGAAATAATAAAAAAAATAAGTGATATAAATAGATAGATCATACATTAGGAAGGGGTTTCAGGGTTGAGGTAGCTGAATGAAGTGATTGTTTCATGAAAAAGAGCAAGGTAGTGATTTGGAATTTAATTTTCAGTGCTTTCCATTGCTAATATGTCTGACCACATGCATGAAATGTGGTTCACTGAATATGGATACTAAAGTTGGATTCTACATTCATAAAAATCACAAATATATGCAGATTTTTACCACCTTCCATTTCTTGGGATATATCTAGTGAGGAATTGTCATTTGTTGTAGACCGATGGACTGTTGATATTACACGTATCAAACCTCCAGATGAATCTGTCTGCCTTAAGCTTCTGGTTCTAACATTTACAGGAACTGAAAACGAGCGCGTCATATGCCGTCGAACTTCATATTTCTGTTGGGAAACAAAGTTTAGTAGGAAAGGTTGAAATACAATAAATGAGCAGAAATATTACACTTCATGTTGTTAGTAACCAATTTTAAGTAAATGGACTTACAGGTAGTTTAGAATGGCCATCCACATTATTTTCCTCTGAGGGCTTAAGTCCAACATTTGCCATTGGTGTCACAGGTAAAGAATGAGTTTTTGTTGATGAAGAAAGTAAAAATTTGTTTAGAGAAAATGACCTTGAAGTTGAAGGTTTGTCCGATATTGGCGTATCTGGGATAATAAGCACTGTCTTCTCACCATCCTGAATTGGGTGTTTACCCATTAAACTCTTTTGGGGAAGCAAATTTTTAACGGATGAAAACAATTTTGCAGAGTTTGGTCTAGGGGGCAATCCTGCTTTGGTAGAAGTAGGACTTGGAATATCTATTCTAGCAAAATCATACAATGTACTCTCCAGAGACCGCACAGGTATTTCCAAAGATGAAAGATTTGGTCGTCTTGTATTCTGCTGCATTAAGGTGACTTCTTCTTTTTCTTCTCTCTAACAACATACATGTGCAAGATCAAAATACATTCGGATGTATCATAATCTTGTAATAAATAAAAAGGATTACAAGACACGAAGTGAAAAAAACAACTTTATAAACATTGAATGACCATCATGTAACTAAACCATGTCGTCTTCATACTCCCTCACATACACACTACGCTTCTTTTTCCCAAACGTCCAATTATCATTATAGGTAGCAATGAACTTACATACTCCGACGCCATATTAAATGGCCATCAAATAAAAAAAAAAAAAAACTATCATAGACGGTAAAATTTTATTTCATATTTATTAATACAACCAAAAATTCAATATAATCACTGGTCACATTTAAGCCTGCTGAAGAAAATCAAGATACCAGTCTCTTCATGGGAGTTGTTTGTGAAATAGAACAATAATACTAAATGAACAAAATAAAAAGCTGCAGCCACAAATTACTGTAAATAGTCCTAAACATTTCTTAACGAACTAAGTGATTACAATCTGTTACAAGACATGGATTTCGCAAAACTAAAATTCGAGATTTTGGAAATTGTATATTTCAGCTGATGTAGCATTTGTTACTGTTTCTCTTCCAATTTATTTTAAATTGACACCAATAAAGACACTGGCAATAAATAATTCCTGTCACTGTTGATTCAATAAAAAGCCCTTTTGTGTAAAGAAAATTACTGTCCTTTTCATTGAATGAGTTTTAAATAGTGAAACCCTTCTTAGCTGCTGCTCTCTCATTTTCTCTGATCTCACGGAACAGCACAGAGTACACCAATCACAATTAAAACTACAGCAAATACATCAAATTCTGGCCTCAATACATATTTATATTATTCATTATAGTTTTTCTTTTTTTCCCTAAAAGGCGTCAGATCATGAGTGCATTTCTGTAAATTCATTGGAAAATAAAATTATAATTTGCAAATGGAAACTTCATAAAAAATAATAATCAGTTGCTCGAGTCTTCGAATTATTAGAAATACACATGAATTTCCTGCCCAGAAATCCAAAAAGAGAATCAATTAATTTTTCTGAAGAACACACACAACCAATAACTATACATACAAGCTAATTAAACAAAAACATACACAGACAGTAAGTAGAAAGCTTCACCTGATTAAAATGGTGATGGGTTTTATTTTTATCATCTTCTTGAGCTGATTGATGCATTGATTCAACACAAATATTCTCCCCCATTTTTTTTTTTAGTTTTAGTGTTGAATAAATAACTACATAAACATTAAAATATCGTTCAATTTGACATTGAAAACTGACTGAACTTTGAGAAGAAAGGAGTCAATTCTGTTTGAGTGAAGTTGAATCAAAATCAAAAAGGTAGGGACTTGAGAGAGCATGATGGAAACAAGAAAAGCTTCTTTCTTTTCTATAACTTAAATTATTATATTGATAAATAAAGGGGAAAATTGCAGCTACGGTATCAAATATTTCACATTTATACATATTTTGTTCAAATCTTTCATTTGTGTCACCAGAGGTACCAAACCTTTAAAACAATTGCAGCTCCAATCCAAATTAACAGAAATCGTTAGTTTGATTGTTAGTTGACAAAAAATCAAAAGTCTGACCAATTGTTGACTATTTTTTAAAGGCAAATGGGTAATTTTACATTTTTTTATATACAATATTAAATAAAAGAATTAAAAAAACCCCCCA